>CM077158.1:237022152-237204650 GCA_039583875.1 Platanthera guangdongensis
GGGAGAACAGCATAATTATGTGTTTGGTAACAGTAGGGGTAAATCTGTCATAGCCAATATATTAACTTGACTAAACTTATAATAAATATTATAAGGATAATACAATACTTACCTAAAATATACTAAAAAATCACAAAAAATAGACCCCACTCAGCACAAAACACCATACCTCTTTATTTCCCCAACTTTGCAAACCTAATTAGAGAAATAAGGTGTTTTTGTGATAAGTGGAGCCCATTTTTCTGTGATTTTTTGATATGTTTTATGTGAGTATAATATTATCCATATTATAAATATAATAACTAATAGGACAAATTATTTTTGAAGTGTGGTAGTAAAATAGAAGTTTGTATTATATGGAATAATATTTGCTAAATAATTATAATTTGAAATTAGATATTTGATGATGAATATGAACTCACTCAGATGAAAACTTGGAAATTAGACATGTTACTCAGCATATTTTCTCGTAGTTCTGATATTTGTTTCATATGGCGGTGGCGGTCTTGAACGTGATGATTATGAATCATTGTTCGTGAACGTCCGATCTGACCGAGAATTCGTTTGGTGTGGCTTATTTGGTTCTGTGAGTTTGATCAGAAACTCCATTATTATAGAATGTATGGTGGACAAGATAAAGATTGTCACGGCTACCATGATAGAAAACTAGTTCTATGCATAAAATGCATGAATTTTTATAGGTGAGGTCTGACGTTTACAAACGATGGTTCATGGCCATGACCGCCACCACCACGCCAAACAAATGTTGGACGATCTAGCATGAACCAAAAAAGGCACGTCAAGATTAGTCACACACCGCCTACGATCCAGACGGTCCACTCATGCTTATAATAGACCCCACCTCTCTTATCTTAGACCCGTGTTATGGAATGGAAAATGAGTGGTGGTTTAACATGGTATCAGATGGAGGAGGTTCACGTTGATGGGGTGTGTTGGACTGTGCAACATGAACAAAAAAAAGCATGTCAAGATTAGTCTCACACAACCTACTATACCCAGATGGTCCACTCATGTACATAATAGGCCCCTCCTCTCTTATCTTAAACCCACATTTTGGAATGGAAAATGGGTGCAGTGGTTTAACAAGCCATGAATATGACTGTTCCTCGTAGAACGTTGCAAATACGAGATTTTTGTATATTGAGATAAAGAACTCTGATCTGAGTTCTGACAGTTCTTATGGCTTCGTATAGTTAATGCAAGCGCGTTGGAGAAAAAATTATTCTCTGTTTTATTTATTGCGGCGCAAGGCCGCCAAACTACCGCCGGAAGGAAGCCCGACCCCCTGCGCACCGATCATGGGTTGTATTATGGTCGGGTAGCCACCAGAGAGGCGGGGCGGCGGGGCATCGCCGGGAGCAGAGCAGCCGCGCCACCACGCTCTCGGGAAGAGTAAATTCAGTGGTGGTCGGCGGTGTCAGGACGTCAGACCACTGCTCAGAAGTTCGTCGGCCCCTGACGAGCCGACCGGGGGCGGCGCCGACGTGATCCGACTGTTGTCCGACGGTGGCAGAGCCATCATCACTATCACCGCCGGCGTACAACAGCTGCCGTCAGATCTTCTTGATGAAGATTGTACGACCACATTTCCCTAAAATTATACGCCGCTCGATTTTCTGGACCACACAGCAGCTCCGAGCCCGATCCGCTGTGGGGACCGAAGGAAGAAATTGCGTGTCCGGATCAATCTCAGCCGCATAATTCAATTTAAATTGACTATTTACATACCAAATAAATATCAGAAAACTTGGGATTTTTCGTAAGAAAATCTAGGCTCCTAAAAAAAGTTTTAAGCATAAAAGTTGTTCACCTTTATGAAGGCTATCTACACAAATATTTTGGAAATTTTTTGATTTGACTTGATATTTTAAAAAGCCTAAATAAAAATTATTTTACTACTTTATAGGTTCAAAGATGATCGGAAAATTTTGAAAAAATTTCTAAGCTCATTTTATGCCCTCTTAAATGTTGTGTAAAAATTTGGGAACCTTGGAATGAAAAATGAAGATTTTCCAATTTCTTGTAACCTGAGGTCACATTTTGAAAACGACGCGTTAAAATCTTTCGGAAAAAGAAAATCGTTGTGTGTGATCGCGTTTTAAATTGAATATTGTACTCAAAATGAATGATCGATGAGATTTATCGAGGTGATATTTTAAGCTCGGTGTGTTTCGGGGATTTTTGCAAATCCAGTGAGCGCATCGTTTTTGAAATAACTCTCGGAAGTTTTAAGTAAACTTGGAAGGTGAAATGTCTGACCTCGTCTCAGGTGAAGAATTTTCCTCATGCCTTGGAAATGATTTTCGAAGTTGAAATTTGAGAAAGAATATGTGCCCTAATAAGATGGCCGGATTTGATTCAACACGAACAAATAAGTTGATAATTATTCTCGAACGAATAAAAAATGTGCAACTCATAATAAAATTTCCCGATCTGATTAAGTCGTGATTGAAAGACACAACTAAATTAATATCAGATCCTAATAATTGATGCAACTCAAATAAGTTTCCTAAAAACTAAAATGGAACTGAACTTTCGCCTGAGAATGTAGGTAGAACTGAACATTCCTCCTGAGAATGAAGGCTTAACTGAACATTCCTCCTGAGAATGGAGGTTTAACTGAACTTTTCTCCTGAGAACGGAGACATAACTGAACTTGCCTCCTAAAATGAAGATCGAACTAAAGCCTCCTGAATGTACTGATTGGACTACTAACTCTTTTCTTTATTTCTTTATTCCAATCTTGTACTAGTCAAGTTCCTTTATTTATTTTCAATTCAGGATTCTCTTTTCAGTACTCCAGTCTTGCACTAGTTCAGTTCTTATATTTATTTTCAGTTCAGTACTTTTTTCAGTACTCTAGTCTTGCACTGGTCCTGTTCTTTTACTTTCAGTTCAGTTCTTTATTTTCAAGTACTACTCCAGTCTCGTACTGGTCCAGTTCATTTCAGGACTTTATTTATAGTTCTTTCTGTTTAATATCATTCAAGTTTCGTATTGCTCATATTTATTTCAGCACTTTATTCAGTACATCCAATTTAGCAGCTTATTTCTAGCAGTATTTTATTACAATATTTAAATTACTGTGATTTACTCATTCAACACTATTAGTACTGGCCCTACTCAGGCGAGCTGTTGGTTTTGGGTTGAGTGTTTGTTGGGGATAACAGGAATCAAGATATTCATCTAAATTTAGCTCCAAATAATGTGCTCTCACGCTCGTAGCTCTCCTTGCCAAATATTGAGCGGCATGTTGTTTTAAAAAGGCCGTTTGCCCGAATTAATTGATGTCAAGTAGGGCAGGCCTCCGCAGGCCTTGCGTGTACCAACAAATTATTTAAATTGAAATGCTTGTAAATTGCTTGCAGTGAAAATGGCGTGTCAATCACTTCCGCAAACCGTTCGTATCGGTGCGGTAAGGTCAACGACTCATGAAAACAGTGAGATGGCACCACGGGTAACCTGCCATTTTATTTTCCCCACTTGATTCCCTCCACTAGTCAGCTTAAATTTTAAGAATTCGTCAGATGTCACTCACATCCAAGAGTACACTTGGTTGTACGCTAGAGCTTGGGTAGTGTGGTACGACACCCCCAGAAGTGGCAGGTGTTGATGCGCGAAAATGGCACCAATTAGTTAACACGGAGGGGAGTGTTCGATCTCACAGGCTAGGAGAGGAAGAGGATGAAGGTTGCGGGGAAAGAGGAAGCTTCTGAGTGCTCGAGAGTGGAGCAAGCGCTTGTTTGAGGGTTGCGGGGATAAAGGAGAGGTTTGCTGAGAGCAACAGAGGAGGTTGATCTGGAGCTATCGAGCAGACGATTACTTGGACGGTTGTGCTTGTAGGTTGAATGCCGAGAGGGAGCTGAGCTGAACTAAGAAGAAGAAGAGAGGGGGCCGCTAGCAGAGGCAACAACAGACTTCGCTCGCCGCGGCTTAAATGTCACTCTTGCGACGGGCTTTCCTTTGATTAATAGCGAGAGTTACAGCTTGGCAATACACATTTACAAGAAAACAATAAAGGGGTACAAAGAGGAAGTTGGCGGCTGAAGAAGAAGTGCCAGAAGAGACCGCGCGGACTGAAGAGTCAGGTCGGCAGGCCGCGCGGTTAAGGGGAAAAATGGAGACCGCTCGGACTGGGAACAGAGGCCGTCAGGCCGCACGACTGAAGGCAGAGAGAAAGGTGCGGATTGTAAAACGGAGTCTGCAGGAATTGAGCTTGCTGTAGGCTGACTTCGAGCGTGAGCACCTTGGCGACGATCCGAAGCTGAAGCTGAAGCTGACGCAGAGACTGTCGTTCACGCTGACCTCCATGAGAGGTATGGGGGTCTATTTATAAGCCCGAGGGGGTAACGGCTTGCGGTGACGTTACCCCCGGTGAGACGGTAACTTGAGCGAGAAGAAGACGGAGTCCGCCAAGTTCGCCACAGGACGCGCGGACTGGGGCTTCCTTTTAGAGCTGTTGCTACTGATGGCGAACTGGGAGACTAAGTGGCAGACTGCGAGGGGAGTCCGCAGAGTCCGCCGCTGTTGAGCTGAACGAGCGCTAAGGGGGTGCGAGCTGAGGATTGCCCGCTGAGTCCGCAACGAGGTTATGCGGTCTGGGACTGGCTTGAGGATGTTCCGCTGCCTGGCGGGCTGGAAGGAGTCTGCCACTACTGACTGTGCCCGCGCCAAGACTACAGGCTGAGGGAGGAGTTAACCCTGCTGCACAGCGAGTCTGCGGAGTCCGCCGAGTCCGTGCCTGCTGCTAAGCTGAGTCCACTTATGTTGGAATGGAGAGCCTGGCTGTTGAAGCTATTGGGGTTCACCAATGAAGGCAGACTGGAAGTCTTGATCGCACTTCGAGTCCGCCGAGCTCACGAGGAACTGGGTATTGCTGCTGATCTTCGCGGGTAGCCGGAGAGCGAGTGTCCGCGCTCTGTGGGCAGACTGAAGGAGTTGGCTGCCCATGTTGTTGGTGACCAAGGACTGAGCGACCTGCCAAACTAACGAGGCAGGCCGCGCGTGTTGGCGAGGTGAAAACCGAGATTGCTGGCTGGCGGCCTGGGGGCAGGTCGCCACCTTTGGCTGGCGATTTGAGCGGCCTGGTCTTCTTGAAGAGCGACCTGCAGGAGCGGGCTAAGGGAGTCCAATACCTGCACGGGATGCTACCTATTGCCGGCCTGGGCGGACAGGGATATGAGTCCGGCAAAGGGACACCTGTTGAGAAAAAGCTGCGGCTAAGCTGAAAAATGGTGCGGCCTGCAGAGGCGGACTGCAGGAGCAGTCCGCGGCCCCTACCGACCAAAGGAAGGCGCGCGGTCTGGGCAGTCAAACCGCTGAGATCGCCCGAGCCGTGCGGACTGAGCGGACAAGAAAACCTGTCCACCCACACTAAGAAGCGACCTCCAGGAGGAACCTGGAGCAGGCCGCTACTGGCGAGCTGGCTGCCTTGGGAAGGATCGCCGATTTCGGGGTTAACAGCAGGAATGTCCACTGTCACCGACGACCACATTGTTGAGGAGTACGTGGTTCACTACCCTGCTTGAAGAGAAGCGGTCCATACTATGTCGGCATAGGGAGTGTGCACAGGTTTGAACACCTGCGGTGAGCTGGGGTTTGAACCCCTGCGGTGTGCGCGGGTTTGAACAATTGCGGTGTGCGCGGGTTTGAACACATGTGGTGTGCGCGGGTTTGAACACCTGTAGTGTGTTGGTGGGTTTTGAGTACCTGCGATGTGAATAAAAGTTGTGTGCACCTGTTATGTTATATTAGCTAGTTGAGCACCTATTATATAACTAACAATTAAGCGGCTATCTTCCAGTTATATTATACAACACGTTTTTCTAATTAGTTGTTCCTATCTTATATATGAAATGTTGTCGTTAACATTCTCTTTCTTCAACTATTTACTTATTATTGGGTGTGTAGGCTCGTCCCCAAGATATGAATTTGGGGAGGAGATGTGTTTCCTCTTATCTTTGTGACTAATGGTTATTTTAATAACCAATCACAGAAGATGAAGCACCGTGAAGTCCAGTTAACGTGGGACGTTACGCCAGTAGGCATGATTACCTAAGCATAGGCACCCCCAATATCTTCAGACTTCCGAGACGTGAGTTTCTAGAGCACATACTTGAGAGAGAGAGAGAGAGTGAGAGATCTAGTAGTAGTCATTTTGAAGCCTAAGAGCTTGTTGTATAAATAGTGGCTACGACCTATGCTTTTACTCTGATAAATATATATATATATATATATATATATATATATATATTCTCAACGCCAACGGTGATTGCATTTAATGTGATAATCTCCCTATCCCGCGACAGCCTTTACTTCTCACAGGGAAATTGGGGTACCACCCAGCCCGATCGACTATCTACATATATTGTTTGGTGCCCCCTCCTGCGTTGGGACCCGAGTGGAACGGAGATAACGACACTGAAGGTACTCAAAGTGGTAATCCCGCCTGTTGAAATTTGTGAAGTGGAAGTGGTTGACAGGACAGGCCGGGCGGCCTGGGCGGACAGGTTTGGCGGACTAGGCGGACTGGGCGGACTGTGATGTGCGGTCTGGTGGAAGGTCTAGTGAGAAGTCGGGTGTCTTCTGAGCGGGTTGCTGCATGGAGTCCGCGGACTATGCGGCCTGGTTTCTGCGGATAGGGTGTTTGCTGATTGGCTTTGCCAAGTAGCGGCCTGAGCGGATGGAGGCTTGCAGACTGGTGCATTGCTCAGTGGCCGCGGGTGCAAGCTTGTGCTGAAAGGCGGGTTGGCTCGTGTCCGCGGGAAGCTTGCGGACTGATGTGTCCGCGGTGTGGGCTGTTGCGGACTGAGCTTAGAGCTTGGCTGAGGCCTTGTCGAGCTCTGGTGGCATAGCAGGTGCTTTGCTGTGGAGATCGGTTGGCGGCGGCCTGGTTTTGGAGTCCGGGGTTGGTTGCTGCAATGGACAGGAGTGCGAGGAGCTTACGGACTGCTGGCGGTCTGTGAAGCGGTGTTTGGCGAACGGAAGTTTATGTCCGCCATGCTTGCATTTGCCCTTTATGGTTTTGGACTTGGTCACACTCTGTGCCAAGACCATGGTGTCCGCGGTATCCGCCAAGTCCGCTGTGACCGGGCGGACTGTTGCTATCTGTCTTTGGTCATGGAATTGTGGCGGATTGAGATATGAGTCTTGCAGACTGCCTCGGGTTTGTGCGGACAGCCATTGAAGGGGGTTGCTGTCCTGTAGTGGTTGGAGCTTTGCGGGCTGATGCCTTGTCCGCATAGCTTGGGCGGACTGAAGAGGGTTCGTCAATGGTTGCCTGCTCCTGGCGGTTTTCCTTGGTATCCGGCTAAGTCCTTGCGGACTCGGCGGACGGAGGTTTGCTATCGCGCGGGCTGGGGGTGGTGTCGCTATCTCTTGGGCGGTGACCACACTCCTCACCTTGCCTATAAATAGGACCCCCCTGGCACATCTACAAAAACCTAAGTAACTTGAGTGAACAGTAAGTTGGGTTGAGCGAAGTGCTGCGGTCTCTGTTTGTCAGTCCGCGCGGATTGATTCAGTGCTGACGTTTGCTGTGTGCAGGTCGCGCGGGTAGCTTCAAGGAGCCAGGAGTTTGGCTGTGACTTCAGTCAAGTCTTGGAAGTGTGCGGTCTCTGCGGACTCAGCAGGAGGTCGCTCTGCGGCTTGTCAGTTCTGTTTCATCTTTGCCAGCTTCAATAACCTGTCCGCCGGCTTCAGGCGGGTAGGGGGTGTTCCTCAGTTCAGGTTCAGCAGGAGACGAATAACAGTGTGTCCGCGCGGCCTTGCAGCTTCGGCGGACTCCGTGGTGATTCGGCAGACTGCAGCTAAGTGCGGGCGATCTCAGCGGACTCGGCGACCTCGGCGACCTCGCGGTCTCGGCGGATTCCGGTGCTGTCCGCCCGGCTTGTTTTTTGGTGCTTTTTGTTTACAGCTGTTATACTAGCGAAATCATGTCTCGCTATGTATGCCTCGTGGTGTAAAGAAGTGAATGAATAATAGACCTGCTTGTGCTTCCATTGTTTGTTGGGTTTAACCTTTGTTCCTCGGTTTTCCGCTGGTTCAACGTGCGAACTGGGTAGTTCCGAAGATATTAATTTGGCATTTGTGCTATCTTGCTGACCACGTTGAGAAAATTTAACATGGTATCAGAGCCAGGTTCAGTTGCGTGAGCAGAAGTCAGCCAGTGTTGTTACTCAGTGATTGTGTGTTGATCAACCTGTGTTGTTGCTCGGAGCTTCTGAAAGGGCGCCAACAGGTGTTGCAATGGAAGGGAGCTTTACAAGAGGTCTGGGCATTGAACTCTTAACGCCGACTAACTTTAAAAAGTGGAAGTCGTGCATGAAGAGTTATCTTCTTGGCGAGGAGCTGTGGGAAGTCGTCGGTGGTGACGACAGGCAGGAAGTCACTGCTGCATTCGGTACTGCTGAGCAAGTTAGGCTCTGGAGAAGGACAAATGCTAAGGCGGAGTTCATTCTGAAGAGAGCCATGTCTCCGGAACTGTTTGATCACATCGTTGGGTGTGAGTCGGCTGCTGATATTTGGACAACTATTGATGAGTTGTTCAATAGGAAGAATGTGGCGCGGCTTCAGTTCCTGGAGAATGAGTTGGCCAGGGCAACTCAGGGAGACCTTTCCATCTCCAAGTACTTCTTAAAGATGAAGAGCTTGTGCGCTGAGCTGTCGACATTGGATCCTGATGAGCCTATCTCTGAGGCTAAGATGAAAAGGCACATTATCCGCGACTTGCGGAAGGAGTATGTGGCCTTTGTCACATCCGTTCAAGGGTGGGCTACTCAGCCGTCTTTGCTGGAGCTGGAGAATCTGCTTGCCTCGCAGGAGAGCTTAGCAAGGCAGATGGCTGGAGTGAACCTGAATCAGGAAGGCAGCGAAGCTCTCTTCTCAGGCAAGAAGAAAGGATGGGAAGGGAAGAAGAAGAAGGTGCAGGCCGCTGGTGAGAAGGAGACTTCAACTTCATATCCGTCGGAGAGGAGCAATGCTCCTAAGGACTGGAAGAAGAATCTGAAGTGCTACCGGTGTCATCAGCGAGGGCACTTCAAGCGAGACTGCAAGGTCAAACTGCAGCCTGGGCATGCTGCGGGAAAGGAGGAAGCTTGCTCGAGAAGTGAAGAAGCAGAATGGGGCGGAGCTTTCATGACGGGCACTTGTGTCCGGGCCTTGTCTGCTGAGGACTTCAACAGCGAGTGGATCGTGGACTCCGGGTGTGGTCATCACCTCACCGGAGACAAATCGAAGTTCACCTCCATGTAGGCTTACTCAGGTAATGAAGCTATTATCACTGCTGATAATACTGTTTATGCAGTAGAGAAAGAGGGGGTCGTGTCTTTGGGTAGTGATCAGGGGCCACTCACGTTAAGGAGTGTGTATCACGTGTCGGGCATGAAGAAGAACCTCTTCTCGGTGACCAATGCGGTGGACGCTGGGTATCACGTTCTGTTTGGGCCAACAGACGTGAGGTTCCTTCGCAACGTATCAGCGGTGAAGGCTGATGTTGCTCATGTTGGGAGGAGGGTGAAGAACTTGTTTGTACTTTCCACCAATGCTTATGTTGATAGAATGAGAGCCAATGATAGTACTGCTATCTGACATGAGAGGCTGGGGCATGTTGGCATGGACAAGCTGAAGGCGATGGCTAGTGAAAGTCTGGTGAGGGGGTTGCCGAAGTTGTCTTCCTTTGGTGATGGGCATGTTTGTGCGGGCTGTCAATACGGTAAGGCACATCGCCTTCCGTTTGATAAATCACAAACAAGGAGCAAGAGACCATTGGAGTGCATTCATGGCGACCTGATGGGACCGACGGTTACTGCCAGCCTTGGTGGAAGTAGATACATGCTTGTCTTGGTTGATGACTACTCAAGGTATACTTGGGTGTACTTCTTAAAGGAGAAGTCGGAAGCCTTCCGTTTGTTTGTGGAGTTTAAGGAGTTGGTAGAAGGCCGGCTTGGCTTGCGGATTAAGAAGCTTAGAACTGTTAACGAGGGTGAGTTTGTCTCCTCCGAGTTTTCTATCTTCTGCAGGAAGCACGGGATCCAACGAGAGCTTACTTGTGCTCACACTCCACAACAAAATGGGGTAGCGAAGCGGAAGATCCGTCATCTGACGGAGACCTGCAAATGCTGGCTTCATGCGAAAGATATCCCAAGGTCCTTTTGGGCGGAGGGGATGTCTTGTGCTACTTATGTTATCAACCGGATGCCACTCAGCCCTATCAACATGAAGACTCCTGTTGAGCTGTTGCTGAAGGAGAAACCGAGTGTGGGACACCTTAGGGTGTTCGGTTCAACTTGCTACGTGCATGTCCCGGATGCTTCACGGACAAAGCTGGATGCGAAGGCAAGGAAACTTGTCTTTGTTGGCTACGATGAGCGAAAGAAGGGATGGAAATGCATGTACCCTGTGACGAAGAAGTTCGTGGTGTTAAGAGACGTTGTATTTGACGAGCTGACGTCATATGGAGGTGGCTCGGTTGAGCTAACCGGAAGTAGCAAGGTTGATGAAGCACCGGTGGTGGCTGCTGAAAACTTGGAAGAGGAGCTTGTTGTTTCACCAGCAGCTCCTGTTACTTCGAACTCCGAGGCTGAGCCTTCTGGCTCAGGAAGCAGGGGGAGCACTGCTCAATGCTTGCCCCAGGTAGGAGTGGAGCCCGAAGAAGCAACAAAAGCCGTGAGCAAGGAGTCGTTTCTTCGGAGATCGAAGAGGGTGGTTAAGCCACCGGCTCGGTACTGTGATGGGAATGCAGTGAGCTTTGTCTCCTGCTTCTTTGCAGGTCCTCTGGATGAGCGAGAGCCTGCAAACTTCAACGAGGCCACTGGAGTGAAGGAGTGGGAAGGTGCCATGAAAGAAGAGATTGATGCTCTGAAGAAGAATGAAACCTGGGACCTTGTGCCCAAGGTTGATGGCATTACTCCGGTTACTTGCAAGTGGGTGTATAAGTTGAAGAAGAAGGCTGATGGGAGCATTGATAGGTTCAAGGCTCGCCTGGTCGCTAGAGGATTCTCACAGCAGTATGGAGAAGACTATGAGGAGACATTCAGTCCAGTTGCGAAGATGACTTCAGTAAGGATGGTGATCGCCTTGGCTGCTAGCAAGGGATGGAGGTTGTGGCAACTCGATGTGAAGAATGATTTTATTTACGGAGAGATTGACAAGGACATCTTCATGGATCAGCCGCCTGGTTTTATCTCTGAAAAGCATCCGGACTATGTCTGTAAACTCAGGAAGGCTCTCTATGGGTTGAAGCAAGCTCCTAGAGCGTGGTATTGGAAGATTGCAGAGTATTTGCAATTCTGTGGATACCTTGCTTCCAACTCGGATTCAAGCTTGTTCGTCAAGAAGAAGGGAGAGCTACGAGTCTTGGTCCTGCTGTATGTAGATGACATGATCATCACAGGAAATTCGGAGGAGGAAGTAGCAAGGCGCAGGGCTGAGCTTGCTATACGCTTCGAGATGAAGGACTTGGGAGAGTTGCATCACTTTCTCGGTCTGGAAGTGGAGAGGAAGGAGTGAGGGGTTCTCATTTGCCAGAAAGGGTATGCTGATCGCATTGTGAAGCGGTTCGGCATGGGCGAAGGGAAGAAGTGCTCTACTCCACTAGAATCTGGGCTTAAGCTTCGACGAGATGAGGGAAGGGTTCTTCATGATCCCTTGGTGTTCAGGGCTCTTGTTGGGAGCTTGATTTACCTGACGATTACAAGGCCTGATATTGCTTATACTGTTGGCCGAGTAAGTCGGTATATGGCTGAACCAATGCAATCTCATCTAGTGGCGGCGAAGGGAATTCTGAAGTATGTCAAGGCTTCTTCTGATATGGGACTCCTCTATAGAAGGGACGCGGAGTTTGCGTTGCTCGGGTACACAGATGTTGACTATGGCGGTGATTCAGATGATCGAAGGTCTACTTCAGGTTATGTGTTCACTTGCGGTTCAGCTAGCATCTCATGGTGTAGCAAAAAGCAAGACTCGGTTTCGGTTTCAACCACGGAGGCGGAGTATAAGGCTTCGGCCTTGGCTGCTCGGGAAGCTGTTTGGTTGAGGAGGCTTATAGAGGATGTTCATGAAGAAGTGCAAGGGCCTACTTTACTCCGGGGTGACAATGAGAGTGCTCTCAAACTAGTTAACAATCCAGTGTGTCACGCCAGGACCAAGCATATAGAGATTGATCACCACTTCATCAGGGAGAAGGTGTTGGAGGGGTCTCTGCTGGTCGGGCATGTTCGGAGTGAAGATAATCTTGCTGACATCTTCACGAAGCCACTGTCGAAGGGGCCCTTTGAATGCTTGCGCAGCTTGCTGGGCTTGGTCACCACTTCCCACTTCAAGGGGGATTGTTGAAATTTGTGAAGTGGAAGTGGTTGACGGGAAAGGCCGGGCGGCCTGGGCGGACAGGTTTGGCAGACTAGGCGGACTGAGCGGACTGTGATGTGCGGTCTGGTGGAAGGTCTATTGAGAATCCGGCTGTCTTCTCGGGTTGTTGCATGGAGTCCGCGGACTATGCGGCCTGGTTTCTGCGGATAGGGTGTTTGCTGATTGGCTTTGCCAAGTAGCGGCCTGAGCGGATGGAGGGTTGCGGACTGGTGCATTGCTCAGTGGCCGCGGGTGCAAGCTTGTGCTGAAAGGCGGGTTGGCTCGTGTCCGCGGGAAGCTTGCGGACTGATGTGTCCGCGGTGTAGGCTGTTGCGGACTGAGCTTAGAGCTTGGCTGAGGCCTTGTCGAGCTCTGGTGGCACAGTAGGTGCTTTGCTGTGGAGATCGGTTGGCGGCCTGGTTTTGGAGTCCGGGGTTGGTTGCTGCGATGGACAGGAGTGCGAGGAGCTTATGGACTGCTGGCGGTCTGTGAAGCGGTGTTTGGCGGACGGAAGTTTGTGTCCGCCATGCTTGCATTTGCCCTTGATGGTTTTGGACTTGGTCACACTCTGTGCCAAGACCATGGTGTCTGCGGTATCCGCCAAGTCCGCTGTGACCGGGCGGACTGTTGCTATCTGCCTTTGGTCGCGGACTTGTGGCAGATTGAGGTATGAGTCTTGCGGACTGCCTCGGGTTTGTGCGGACAGCCATTGAAGCGGGTTGTTGTCCTGTAGTGGTTGGAGCTTTGCGGGCTGATGCCTTGTCCGCATAGCTTGGGCGGACTGAAGAGGGTTCGTCAATGGTTGCCTGCTCCTGGCGGTTTTCCTTGGTATCCGGCTAAGTCCTTGCGGACTCGGCGGATGGAGGTTTGCTATCGCGCGGGCTGGGGGTGGTGTCGCTATCTCTTGGGCGGTGACCACACTCCTCACCTTGCCTATAAATAGGACCCCCCTGGCACATCTACAGAAACCTAAGTAACTTGAGTGAACAGTAAGTTGGGTTGAGCGAAGTGCTGCGGTCTGTGTTTGTCAGTCCGCGCGGATTGATTCAGTGCTGGCGTTTGCTGTGTGCAGGTCGCGCGGGTAGCTTCAAGGAGCCATGAGTTTGGCTGTGACTTTGGTCAAGTCTTGGAAGTGTGCGGTCTCTGCGGACTCAGCAGGAGGTCGCTCTATGGCTTGTCAGTTCTGTTTCATCTTTGCCAGCTTCAATAACCTGTCCGCCGGCTTCAGGCGGGTAGGGGGTGTTCCTCAATTCAGGTTCAGCAGGAGACGAATAACGGTGTGTCCGCGCGGCCTCGCGGCTTCGGCGGACTCCGTGGTGATTCGGCGGACTGTAGCTAAGTGCGGGCGATCTCAGCGGACTCGGCGACCTCGGCGACCTCGCGGTCTCGACGGACTCCGGTGCTGTCCGCCCGGCTTGTTTTTTGGTGCTTTCTGTTTACAGCTGTTATACTAGCGAAATCATGTCTCGCTATGTATGCCTCGTGGTGTAAAGAAGTGAATGAATAATAGACCTGCTTGTGCTTCCATTGTTTGTTGGGTTTAACCTTTGTTCCTCGGTTTTCCGTTGGTTCAACGTGCGAACTGGGTAGTTCCGAAGATATTAATTTGGCGTTTGGGCTATCTTGCTGACCACGTTGAGAAAATTTAACACCGCCATCCTTATTTACCGCCAAGGGGGCCATCATTGATGGCGACAATAATAACATGATTGCCTACTACCAAAGGTGTATGACTGGAGGCCGCTGGTCGTGGAAGCCGCGTGATGTGGAGGACCTCAATTTCATGCGGGACTTCTCGCACGTGTCGTTTCATCATGTTCGACGGACGACCAACAAGGCTGCAAATTTCTATTCTAGATATGTTTTATACTCTTGTTTCTGTTGGACCGATCATGTGAGGTACCCTCCAGAATTCCTTGAGATTGTCGAGAAAGATCTGGCAGGTATCCTCCCGTTTGTGTAGTTTCCTTTTTGTCATTTTTCTTTATTATGAATGCATCATTTCATGAAACAGGCACAACCCCTTCTCCCGCTCGCTGTGACGCCACCACCACCCTACTGCGAGACCGCTAAAGAGCGTTGTTTTGATCTAGGATCATCAAAACCAGGGAATCTTGTTGTAGTAAGGTAACCAAGCATTTTCTTAAATGGTTGTGTGATGTTCAGGTACCCACACTTTCAGTTTCTCATTTTCTATCAAATTAATAAATGGTTGTGTGACACTTGTTGTTCGAGTCTACTTGTGCACTAAACAATAAATGGATGACTGTAATTTAGGGTTTAACATTTGGAAAAGTATGCATCAACTCTTTCTATCATATAATTGAGGTTGAACATTCCTGTCGAAATATTTAAGGTTAAACCTTTAATTCATAAATTTTTATTGAACATACGTGTTGAAATCAGACATGGAGGAAATCATTATTATTGCGGGTCACCCAGTTTTTTCTCGGTCCGAAGAATCAGACTGGCTTAGCTCATAATTTGACTGGACACGCAAACAGTCAATGAAAAATAATGGCAAATGATAAAAGGCTTTTTTGATGTGGAATGTAACATCCCACAAATAACCAAACCCCTAGGAAGTTTTGTCATGACTAGGTCATGACAAAGCTCTAAGAAGACCAAGAGGACTATGGGTGCCTAGGTAAATAGGTGAAAGCACCTTGGTCTGCAAATAATAATTTCTAGACACCTGAGCTAGGGTTTGACCCATGGCTCCCAACATGACTACTTGACCCCACCATACCACTCTTAATATCATAGGGACCCTCTAGAGCCCATACAACCCATTTGGGGTCAATTTAAGGGGGTCAAGTTAACTAGGGTCAACACTAACCCTATTTAGATCAAATTGACTTAACATGACCCAAATTGATTGCACCTAGCCACAAATGGACTTGGGTGGTGGCAAGAGACTCAAGACACTTAGTTGATCAGTCCATCCACTCATTTGACCAAGCCAACACCTCCAAGTCAACCTTGGTCAAAATAGGCTCAAAATGGAGAAGGAAGTCAAAACCAACTTCAAACCAATTGGGCTAGTCCCAATTGTGATGGACCACTAACTATAACAAGTGTAAATTACCTAAAGCGTCACTCAAATTCGGAAAATGGTGACTAGGAGAGAGAAGATGAAGGTTTCATTCAAGGGAGGAGAGAGAAAGAAGGAGGGGATTAATGGAGAATGCAAAAGGCCTTCCCTCTCACCTTCCTTATGACCCCATTCCTCTTCCCTGGCCCTTGGGAGAATTTACCATCAATTCTAGCTGGCCAAGCATAGGAGAAAGCACCCTTTCGCCATGGCCGAAAGCTTCCTCCAAGGCCATTAATGCTCTACCTCTTCCACTCCACTAATTTAGCCCTCCATAAGTTTTAAAAGCTCCCAAGCAATCAAAATAAATCTTTACATCACTGGTTTGGGTGAAGGATTGAGAATTCAGCCAGGAAAAGCTTGGAGACAGTCGACCATGGCACACCACCCCCACACTCGCCGCCAAGCCCGCCTGCAAGTCTAATCCTCTTTCTTCTCCCCTGTGCTAGATCAGTGGATATTTAGGTAGAGAAATCGGGCTCAATCGAGCCAACCCAGTGAGAGAAAAATGAGAGAATTCCATGAAAATTCATCCTCTGAGATTCGCCGAAAACGGCCTCTCCAGCGGTTGTGCCGCCGCCAGGCGATAGCCACCACCTCAACGGAGGTGGTGGTGGCAGTGGCTGGCCAAGGATGTGGCCGGATGGTCTGTAATTGGCATTGGAAAAGTTCCATGAAGAGTCAATCCCAGTCTTTGTCTCATCGAGGACGATGACCAACAGTCTTTGGATCGGCTTGATCTGATACTTGCAGGCCGAATTTTTGATAAATGCAATTAATTTCATTTCTGTCACACTATAGCAGTCATTTGGTATAAATTATTAAAAATAGCTAGATGCTTTATCTGTAAAAGTGACCAACATAGAAAACTTAGCCCTTGATGTCTAGTTTAATAAAATATTTGAATCAACCCATTTAGACCACTAGATTTCCCTCAACACACATTTTGGTGCAAGGTGTCCAAAGGCTAACTAGAAATTAAAATGAGTGCCCCAGTGGCCCACTCAGTTAAATGGTTTGAAAATTTGACCATAGGCTATTCTAGCCATGTCCCCCAACTTATCCAAAAATCAAAATTTTTGATGATTTTCATATAGTTTTTGTAAAAATTTACTAATCCATACATGAGATTAAATTAGGGTCTATGAGCCTAAAATTTCTCCCAAACTCTGGTGAATGACCAGAGGGGTCATTATATGCCTATGAAAAAAATATCAGCCTATTTGGAGTTGAATTGAAAGGGTAAGCAAAGTTGGCCACCTAATGGAAATAGGCCTAGTCCTTCAACAGTGCACATGGTATTGTTGAGTGGTCAACCCCTCAACCAAACAAGGTGAAACCTTGGCCCCTGACATATTACCACTTAAAACATCCCTTGAAATAATTTTAGAAGTATTTAGGGTTGCAATATCATTAAACCCTAGTACAAGCCTTAGGGTTGCCAATTAGGGGTAATGAAGGAAATAGGGTCACACCTCCATATCTTGGCTCAAGACTTTGTAGACAGATTCATTGGGTAGAGAAACACCTTGGATAATTTAATTAGAGTTTTATGAGTAATTCTTCACCACAAATCACTTATTAACTAGAATAAGAACTTTCCTATCAAGAGTAAAATACTTGTCATAACAGTATTGAATGGTCATGAAACTTGGATAAAGAGCCTGTATTGATGCTATTTATGTTTGCAAATTTTACTGTAATTTTTGGATGAAGAATTTTAGTATCTTCTTTGCAATTCTAGAAATTATTGATTAGATAAATAATTTGTTTCAGGATAACTTGAGTATTGAAAAATTATGAAACTTGACCAGTAAACCTTTTAGATCACAATAATGCTTTTTTAATTTTATTGTAATTTTGGAAGTAATTAAGTGAAGGTTCCTTCACAAAGGGCCATGGGTGATGTTTTACTCATTAATTTATTTATGTGGCAAAAATAAATTAAAAGATGATGAAATTTGGGTAGTGACACTTTCTGATCATTATTGACCTAAGCTAATTTTCTTATAAAATTTGGATGATAAAATCTTGTAGTCCCTTTGTTAATTACCATTGTGATAAAAAAAATTATATTTTGATTTATGATAGAAATCATTTCTGGAAAATTATGAAACTCATACCTTGCTATTATTTAGTCATTAAGAGGCTGTGAAAATTTTGGTGTGATCATTGCATGTCATAAACTTATACATCATGTTCAAAGTTTTAGGATTCATGATTTAGGGAAAATTATTTAAAGGCTGATTTAATTATGAAGAATTCCAAATTCTGGATTTGGGCTCAACATATCATGGTAGACCCCTAGAAATAATCCTACAGTTGTTGACAATGCAGTTGGAGTATTCACTTTCATACAGTTAAGCTAGTTCATTTGGTCTGCATTCAACAAAATGAAGTATTCAGGGTAAGATTGTAGACCTCACATGAGTGAATATATAGTGGGTGCACCTACTTGGGTGGAGTCTTGATAAAGTCACCCTTAGGCCAAATTTTAGGAAGACTGGGTACCGAGGAGATGGAGTTGTGCTCGGGGCCGACGAAGTGTCGTCTTCGCCCTGAAAGTAATAATTCATTTAGGATTAGCTAAAGAGTAATGGGAGAAAAGGGGGTTTGGTAATAATACCAACCCATAAAAGTAAGTGCCTTGAGAGAGGGTGCATTGGGCTTCAGTCCATCGTAGTTCCTAGTGCCCTCGAGAGCCCTTCATCGGGCATGCCCTGGCCAATCCAAGGTTAACCCTAAACTGTAAGAATAAATAGATTGAAAGAGTAACCAATAATAAACCACCATCACATGCACTCACCCCGTCAATTCGGGAGGATAGATGGTTTAAATTCACGAGCGGTGGACTCGGTGTTTGATAGAATTGATGTCTTAGATTGGTGAGCCTATAGCTCGGGAGCTCTTTGTACATGTGTTCATGTGCATTAAGTGGTGGGTCCTCGTTATTGGACGATCCTTCACACCGACATCGATACATTGACTCGACAAGTGTAAGTATTCACTTATCCCATAAAAGATTGGTGGTTTTGTCAGCATTAGTATAAGAGACTATGTAGCACCTGACTGCGGAATGCGGATGTACCGAGTAGTACGCAGGGTCTAGGCTAGGTAGTGTGAATACCGACCTAGGAGTGAGGAAGTCCAACCCACTGCCTCTGTTTTCCACTACGGAGGTACCTGAGAGTTTAGCTAACTCCAAATGGGAGAACTAAAGGTTTTTGCGCATAGAGTCGGGTGGGTACATTGCACTTGTAAGAAACATATTGTCGATCATGTATAGCATCTCATGTCATATATAACATGCATAAAACCTCTACCCCTAACGTATAAATTATTATGAGATCTTTTATACATTAGGCCTTGCAAAACGACCCCTTAACTTGTAAGTCTGTATGGATATTATTATGAGCTAAGGTCACTTTCTTTGCGATGATAGTTAGTTGTTCTACCTGTTGAAGCCAGGAAAAATCCTAACCTCAGAATTAAGACCAAATCCGCTAAGGTTACCGGCTCAGAAGCTAGATCAGAAGGCTAGGGTGACTAGGACGAAGAATCTGGTCAAACAGGACCCCAGATGTTGCGGCAGGAAGGTCCCACCATGTACCCGGATGCTCGAAAGGAGCAGCCCCTTCTCAATCAAAGATGATCAAACTGGGTACGAGGGAAGCTAGCTGGCAAAGTCGCAAGGTCGCGACTTGATCTCTAAGGAAGAGGAATCCAAAGACTTAGCTAGTATCTCGAAAATGAAGCGCGCGAGTATCCTGCTGAGGATTTCAAGTGTCTCACCTCGTACCTCTGGGGTCCTATTTATAGGTCAATCCAAGGAGGGGGGGGGGGGGGGTCATATTTATACCCCACCCCTGACGACTAGGTGACTCCCAAAGGAACTCGCACGGGCTGGGCGAGTATCTCGCCTAGTCGCCTACTTGGCGAGTATGCGAGGGGAGCTTGCCTATACTCACCCAGGCCTTCTGCGATCTTGTATGCTGCCTTTGACTCCTGTCTTGACTTGTTGACCTTGACTTCTGCTGACCCGACTGTGGTAGGACCCATCCTCGACGAATACGGGTTGTACACAATCCCCACTCTTTTTGAGCGACGTAGGAACTCGGAAAGAAACATCCAACATTTATTCGACGAGCTGCTGTGCCGAGTATCTGGGTTGCTCGCCTCTTGTAACTGCATGCTGATCTCTATAAATAGGGGGGCCTGGTTCTTCAGCCGGATTTTCAGAACTCGCGCATAATGTCGGACGCCGCAAAATTTCTTCATGACAGCCTCGCCGCGCTAACTGGTGCTCTCGGCATTGCTAAGCAAAAAAGGCTGCGCGAGGAAGACGTCGTCGCCGACTTACCCCCCTAAAGAAGAAGTGACCAAGAAACCCAAGAAGAAGCTCGCCTCTGACGTGGTTGACTCGCCGCCACCTCCTGAGCAAGTCGCGACTTCCACTAGCAATCCCGCACGCTCTGCTAGCACGCAGCAACTGCTTAGCGACCTGGGGCTTGACGACATCCCCAGTGTTGTCTTCCCTAACGAGAGCCTCCTCAACTCGCTCAACATCCCAGAACTCACCTCCACTCTGGCCCCGGGAATCGCCTCCACTTCGGTGTCGCAGCAGGTTGAAGTCGTCGACTTGCCAGGTTGCCATATTGCTGAGATACTCTTTCCTACATTGATGGTCGTTACCACTTCTCGCTGACTTTGCTTTGATACTCGCAGATTCCCCACCGAGGGGTGCTGGCGCTGTTCTGAATGTCAACCCGCTGAACTCCGCGCCACTGCTCGCCTTCTCAGCCGAGAGATCAGTAAAGACCGCACGTACGGTACGGATCCATGTCGGCGCCAAGAGGGCACCTGAGGCCTCAGTTCCTGTGGAGAGCAAGGAACTATCGATGAAGAATCCTCCGCTAAGGAAGGTGCCCCCGACGAGCAAGGATCCGTTGCCGAAGGATCCTCTGCCAAAAAAGGTTCTGCCGGTGAGCAAGGATCTTCCGGAGAGTAAGGCCCCATCCGTATCCGTGCGAGATTCTGCGCTGCCCGCGAAGAGTTCTGCGCTGCCCGCGGCGAGTTCTTCGCTGCCCGCGGCAAGTTCTGCGCTGCCCGCGGTGAGTTCTGCGCTTCCCCCGCCTCCGCCTCTTCCGAATGTCGCAACCATCCCGTCGGTAACTACATCTTTGCCGCTGTCGTCGCCTCTTTTCGCGCCTTCCCAAGTTGCCACGATGCAACTTCCTCCGCCTCCTCCGCTGAAGAACCCACAGCAACCAGCGAGTTCGTCGCTTCCCCTGCCTCCTTCCTCGCAGACTGCAGTTGGAAAGCCGGTCAAGCCGTGACCGAGCTACTTCCCGCCGAGAGTTGCTGATTCTGGACAAGGGGGATGCGGGCAAGGCAAGGAGGCCGAGCACACTGGTGGGCCATCTTCGAGCCGGCGAGATGAGCCAACTCGCGGATCCTCTCATCGCCGATCTAGGTCTCCTCACCACGGTATATGCCGCTACTGATGTTGCATATGGCGGATAGGTGTCCTATTCCTAATCCGACGACTTCTTTTTTTGACAGATCGGCCGACGACTCCAGGGGCGGCCTTCATCGACGCCATTAGGTTGTCGGGCATCGAATATCGCCACGCCGCTGCTCACGCCTACATGGAGCTGGAGAGCAAGTTCGACCAGTTGGCGATCTGCGAATCTCATCAGCGAATATCATCCCTGGAGGTGCGGATGTCGAAGATGGAAGAGCCCCAAAATACTCTAGAGAGCTATGAAGCCCGCTTCCACATGGTGAAGGAGAATGATCGTCAGCTGGCAATTAACAACCATCGCCTCCAGCCTGTTCTCGACGAGCTGGCTGGTATTCGCGTGAGTATGGGTTCCATTGGCCGATTGACGAGGATGGAGGAGCAATTGCGGCTTGGTGATGATGCGATGGCGCTGGTGACAGAGCACTTTCGGCGGGCGCGTGAGATGGGCTGGGCTGGGCGACATCCCCACCCTCCAGAGAGACCTAGGCCTTAGAATTTTTCTTTCTTTTATTTGAAGCTCGCCGAGTGCGACCTGCGAATAATTATTGATTGTAATAAGCGAGTTTTACATCTCGCACTTTATTCATATTCTCTGCTTTGTTGTTGTCTTTGTGATATCCTGTCTGTGATGTGCCGGTTGATTCTGTAGGTTTCGATCATCGTTGCGACATGCTTCATCTACACCGCGTGACCTACGCGGCGGAATCCACTTGCTCGCTTAGAGAGTGACTTGGGCCGATACTTGCCGTAATGAAGATATACCCCCCCCCCCCCCCCCCCCCCCGGGCGCCTATAAATAGAGGGGGTAGGTAGGACATAAGTACGCTGTTGTGCTTTCCAACCCCTAGCTCGCGAATATCTTTCCTAGCTCGCGCGCTTCGCCCTTTCTTTCTTCCTCGCCCTTCTTTCTTCTTCATCTCGCCAATATTCTTCAGCTCGCCATACTAGTAAAAATGGTTAGAGACGACTCCAATGCTCGCCGCCAAGCCCATGCCGTCAAATTCACTGATGCAGATTTCAAGAAGTCGATCACAACAGAACGAGACTTAAAGAATTTAAGGGAGAGACTTTTGCCCGAGGGATACTCGACCAGGCTCCCTAGTCACAGCGAGCGACTAAATACTTATATTGAGGGCGCACTGGTCCTGCCACTCCGCCACTTCGACGCCGTCTTGCGACTTCCATTATGGCCGGAGTATTGCGAGATCCTGCGATACTTCGGCATCGTCCCAGCACAGATCAACCCCAACGACGTCGCGATAATCATGGGGTTCCTCTGCTACTTGCGCGAGGAGAGGGTCGTCTTCGACCTTTCCGTCTTCCGCAAGATCTTCGCCTTTGCCGCAACCGCCGAGGGCGTGGTGTACTTCAGCAGCCACGTCTGCACCTTGGTGGGAACGGTGAATAAATTCCACCGCTGGAGCGAGCTACTAGTCGTCGTCGAAGACGACCTCGATGGCGTCCTGGGAAGGCCTCACCAACCTGCCAATGTCATCTTCCTCCTGCCGATATTGGAGGGCGTCCGCGAGCAGCTGGTGGAGTCGTTCTGTGGTCGCCAGTTCGACGTGATATTCTGGTGACTAAACGTCAACACCTTGCTGGAGATCCATTCCCAGGAGGGTAAGTTCTTAGTGAGGATCATAGTTTGCATACTCGCTTCCCTAGCCGCAGCTTAAAACTGATATCGCTCGACATCTTTCAGTGTCGTGCGAGCTTCCGGAGAAACCACTCCCTCCGGCGAAGGAAGTCGCCACCTCACTGCATGAGACCAACCCGCCGGCTGATGTCGGCGAGAAGAAAAGGCTTGCCAAGGGCAAGGGGAAGGCCAGGTCGTCGGGCCCCACGACCAAAAAATCAAAGGTGTCGTCGCCGCAACCTGACGACCAAGAATCGCCGCCGCTGGATGCTCGGCTTCCCCACTTCCATCCCAACTTCAACTTGGGGAGAGAGGTGGTGGACGACTATGGTCGCCCGCTGGTGACCTGGTCGGCGGAGGAATATCGGGTGATGCTGAGCACCAACCTTCCCTCCTAGTTGGCGGACTGTGAGGATAAGGGGGAGGCATTCGCCATCCTCCACGCGTTGTATGGGCGAGGCAACGTCGAGTCGATGCTGGACCTCAATGAGGAGGAAATCACCCAGCAGGCATCTTGCTCGCTCGTGCGAGCCGTTGAGCTGAACCACTTCGCGACGAGAAAGCTGCTGTAGACGACCAAGGCCTTGAATATCGTCAGCAAGAAGGCGATTGATCTCAGCATGGAGTCCGTCCGCTGGCGAGATTATGAGGTAAGTTGCCTCCTGCGCACGATGTTGATGTTGCCAGATGTTGAAACCAGAAACCTAGTCTCTCGTGGAGTTCGTCCCTCGGGGAAGGGGTGACCTCACACCTACTACACTCGAGAGAACGTCACGGACCAAAGGATCAAGAAACTAGGAATAGACCCTGGGCTCTAGCGCGGAGGTCCCACCTCACACCCGAAAGGCTACCTGAGCTCTTCCCCTCCCTAGCCAATGCTCGAGCTAGGGTGCCTTGGAGGAGCTCTCTCAACTCTACCAAGAAGAAACCAAGGGAGGAGAAAGCAAGAAGAAGGAGAAGAAGATGAAGATCAAGGTCCTTCTCCAAGGCACCCAAGGGGGTCTATTTATAGTTTTCCAAAACCCCTTGGACCAAAATGACCGAGATACCCTCACGCCCAAAAAGCCTTGGGCCAATAAAAAACAGCCACGCCGGGGGGTAAAAGGGGAATTTCCCCCGAGGGCAAGAAGGTAAAACTGCAAGTAGAGGCCCTGGCCCCCCGGCCGGTCTCGCCCCACTAGGCCGCCGAGCAAGAAGAGGCGGGGGCGAGACCCTGGCCCCAGGCCGGTCTCGCCCCGCTAAGCCGCCGAGCAAGAAGAGGCGGGGGCGAGACCCTGGCCCCAGGCTGGTCTCGCCCCGCTAAGCCGCCGAGCAAGAAGAGGCGGGGGCGAGACCCTGGCCCCAGGCCGGTCTCGCCCCGCTAAGTCGCCGAGCCAGAAGAGGCGGGGGCGAGACCCTGGCCCCAGGCCGGTCTCGCCCCACTAGGCCGCTGAAAAAGAAGAGGCGGGGGCGAGACCCTGGCCCTCGGCCGGTCTCGCCCCGCTAAGTCGCCGAGCCAGAAGAGGCGGGGGCGAGACCCTGGCCCCCGGTCGGTCTCGCCCCGCTAAGTCGCCGAGCCAGAAGAGGCGGGGGCAAGACCCTGGCCCCCGGTCGGTCTCGCCCCGCTAAGTCGCCGAGCTAGAAGAGGCGGGGGCGAGACCCTGGCCCCAGGCCGGTCTCGCCCCACTAGGCCGCTGAAAAAGAAGAGGCGGGGGCGAGACCCTGGCCCCCGGCCGGTCTCGCCCCGCTAAGTCGCCGAGCCAGAAGAGGCGGGGGCGAGACCCTGGCCCCCGGTCGGTCTCGCCCCGCTAAGTCGCCGAGCCAGAAGAGGCGGGGGCGAGACCCTGGCCCCCGGCCGGTCTCGCCCCGCTAGGCCGCTGAACAAGAAGAGGCGGGGGCGAGACCCTGGCCCCCGGCCGGTCTCACCCCACTAGGTCGCTGAGAGTTCGAAATACTGGCGGCCTGCGACCTGGCGGCCTGAGGCGGCTTGCGGCCTGGCGGCCTGAGGCGGCCTGCGACCTGGCGGCCTGGGCGGCCTGGGCGGCTTGCGGCGGCTTGAGGCGGCTTGCGGCGGCTTGCGGCGGCTTGCGGTGGCTTGCCAAGAGCGCCTTGGGGGGAGAAATATTTTCTCCCCCTACTAGTATGTCTTTCAAGTTTACCAAAAATTGGCCCCTAGGAGTGCAAAACTCCCAAAAAGCTTAAAAACTTGCTTACCTTGTTTCGGGCCCACTCTTCGCGAATACGGGGTTGTACACAATCCCCGCTCTTTTCGAGGTTGGCACAAGCTCGGAAAGAAACATCCAACCCAACGTATTCGCGGAGTGTAACTTCCCCTCGGGGTCAACCTGCCATGCCAGCTATGGGAGCCTGGGTGGCGAGACCTCCTCTGGGTGAAAACACTTAGCCTCCCCCGAGGGGTCAACCTGTCATGTCGGCTAGTGGGAGTCTGACAGCGGGACCGCCTCGGAGCAAGGGGACTTATCCTCCACGAGAGGTATCACCGACTCTACCAGCTAGTGGGAGCCTGACAGCGGGATCCATCTCGGGGCTAAGGGACTTACTCTCTACGAGAGGTACCACCGACCCTGCCAGCTAGTGGGAGCCTGGCAGCGGGACCACCTCGGATAAAAAGGGACTTGGGTTACCACGAGAGATCAACCTGCCCTGCCAGCTGGTGAGAGCCTGGCAGCGGAATCCATCTCGGAGCTAAGGGGCTTAGCCTCCACGAGAGATCAACCTGCCCTGCCAGCTAGTGAGAGCCTGGCAGCGGAATCCATCTCGGAGCTAAGGGGCTTAGCCTCCACGAGAGATCAACCTGCCCTGCCAGCTAGTGAGAGCCTGGCAGCGGAATCTATCTCGGAGCTAAGGGGCTTAGCCTCCACGAGAGATCAACCTGCCCTGCCAGCTAGTGAGAGCCTGGCAGCGGAATCCATCTCGGAGCTAAGGGGCTTAGCCTCCACGAGAGATCAACCTGCCCTGCCAGCTAGTGAGAGCCTGGCAGCGGAATCTATCTCGGAGCTAAGGGGCTTAGCCTCCACGAGAGATCAACCTGCCCTGCCAGCTAGTGAGAGCCTGGCAGCGGAATCTATCTCGGAGCTAAGGGGCTTAGCCTCCACGAGAGATCAACCTGCCCTGCCAGCTAGTGAGAGCCTGACAGCGGAATCTATCTCGGAGCTAAGGGGCTTAGCCTCCACGAGAGATCAACCTGCCCTGCCAGCTAGTGAGAGCCTGGCAGCGGAATCTATCTCGGAGCTAAGGGACTTAGCCTCCACGAGAGATCAACCTGCCCTGCCAGCTAGTGAGAGCCTGTCAGCGGAATCTATCTCGGAGCTAAGGGACTTACTCTCCACGAGAGATCAACCTGCCCTGCCAGCTAGTGAGAGCCTGGCAGCGGAATCTATCTCGGAGCTAAGGGACTTAGCCTCCACGAGAGATCAACCTGCCCTGCCAGCTAGTGAGAGCCTGGCAGCAGAATCTATCTCGGAGCTAAGGGGCTTAGCCTCCACGAGAGATCAACCTGCCCTGCCAGCTAGTGAGAGCCTGGCAGCGGAATCTATCTCGGAGCTAAGGGGCTTAGCCTCCACGAGAGATCAACCTGCCCTGCCAGCTAGTGAGAGCCTGGCAGCGGAATCTATCTCGGAGCTAAGGGGCTTAGCCTCCACGAGAGATCAACCTGCCCTGCCAGCTAGTGAGAGCCTGGCAGCGGAATCTATCTCGGAGCTAAGGGACTTAGCCTCCACGAGAGATCAACCTGCCCTGCCAGCTAGTGAGAGCCTGGCAGCGGAATCTATCTCGGAGCTAAGGGACTTACTCTCCACGAGAGATCAACCTGCCCTGCCAGCTAGTGAGAGCCTGGCAGCGGAATCTATCTCGGAGCTAAGGGACTTAGCCTCCACGAGAGATCAACCTGCCCTGCCAGCTAGTGAGAGCCTGGCAGCGGAATCTATCTCGGAGCTAAGGGGCTTTCCATGGACCACAAATATTTTTCGGTGGTTTCTACCATTAATCATAGCTAATTACAACGCAAGCTAAGTTCATTACAAAAAAGATGATTCACTTCTCTCTTACCTCCCTCTTCCCTCGTGAATCATCCGATCCTTCCCCGGGTGCCCACATCAACCCTGTCCTCACATCTCTCCTCTGCTGCCCCAGGTCGGACTTCTTCAATCCGCACCGGGTCTTGCGCTCGTTGAGGCTGATGAGGTTGCGGGGCTGGGGCTCTTGTCCTTCTCAACTCCAGAAATTCGGGGCAAGTAGATGTCGCGTGGCCTTCCTCCTGGTGGAGCTCACAGAAGGGTAACTCTACTCTGACTCTTTTCCTTCCCATGCGGTTCCTCCTCCCCCTTCGACCAATTTCCATCGCTTGCTGTGGTGGGGGTAGGAGTTGCCTAGGGGCTTGCCTCTGGAAGTTGAACCTTCCTTGGCCCCCATGAAAGTTTTCCCCATCATGGGCGTAACCCCTTCCCGGGCCCTGAATGGGTCCTCCCTGCTGCCTCCAACCTGGCTCTGGACCCTCCTGAGCTCTCCGCTCTTCTCTCCTTCTCCCCTCCTGGGGCCTCGAGCCACCTTGCTCCTTTTCCTCTGTCTCTGTCAGCTTTGCCAATTTCTTGACAAACGCCGGGTTGGCCGCCTCCATGGCTATCTCCTCTGCCGCCCTTTCCATCAGCTCCTCGAAGGAAAGGGGGGCCTTCCTGGTCAAGCTCATCTTGAAGAAGCCCTCCTTCAGCCCAACGGTGAAGGCCATCTGGAGAGCATACCCTGGCATCTCCTGGACCTCCAAGGTCTCCTCTTGGAACCTGTCTACGTAGCGGGCCAGCGACTCCTCGGCCCCCTGCCTTATCAAGAAAATGGACTCAGGACTCATCTTCCGCTTCTTGGAGGTGGAGAAGCGGAGCTGGAAGCTTCGGCTCAAGTCCTCGAACCCGTAGATTGACCTTGGAGGGAGTTGGTGGAACCAGTCCCTTGCCTTCTCCTTCAACGTGATCGCAAAGAGGCGACACTTGAAGGCGTCCGTCATCGGCCTGATGGAGACGGCATCCTCGAACCACTGCAGATGCTGAACAGGGTCATCCTTCCCGGAATAGTAAGCCATGTCTGGCTCTCTGAACCCCTCGGGAACGGGAGCTGAGATGATTAGCTCGCTGAAGGGTGACCCCCTAAGGGGTGGTCTCGCCACCTCCACTCGCGCGACCTGCTCGCCTTGAAGGTTGGCACTCGCCGGGCTGGAGAACAACTCCCGGCCGGTGAGGTCTCGCTCGACCCCATCGCCCATCCTCTCCTTCCCGGGCCTTCTTCCTGGAACACTTCCTTCTCCCCCTGTTGGGGTCATCTCGCCTAGACCCCTGGGAGTCAGCTCGTCGAGAGGGGGAGCTAGCTCCTGGGGGGTCGGGGTGGAGCTGCCACCCTGAGGAGCAATGCTTCGCAACATCTCCATGATGCCCTGGATGGAGGCCATGAACTCTTGCCTCCCCACAAAGGGTCCTGGGGTGGGGAGCTCGCCGAGATCATCACTACCTCCTTGACCTCCCGTCATGACACTCTCCCGAGATCTTCTGTGCTGGTCACTCTCCACGCTCACCGCACCAAAATGTTGAAACCAGAAACCTGGTCTCTCGTGGAGTTCGTCCCTCGGGGAAGGGGTGACCTCACACCTACTACACTCGAGAGAACGTCACGGACCAAAGGATCAAGAAACTAGGAATAGACCCCGGGCTCTAGCGCGGAGGTCCCACCTCACACCCGGAAGGCTACCTGAGCTCTTCCCCTCCCTAGCCAATGCTCGAGCTAGGGTGCCTTGGAGGAGCTCTCTCAACTCTACCAAGAAGAAACCAAGGGAGGAGAAAGCAAGAAGAAGGAGAAGAAGATGAAGATCAAGGTCCTTCTCCAAGGCACCCAAGGGGGTCTATTTATAGTTTTCCAAAACCCCTTGGACCAAAATGACCGAGATACTCTCACGCCCAAAAAGCCTTGGGCCAATAAAAAACAGCCACGCCGGGGGGTAAAGGGGGAATTTCCCCCGAGGGCAAGAAGGTAAAACTGCAAGTAGAGGCCCTGGCCCCCCGGCCGGTCTCGCCCCACTAGGCCGCCGAGCAAGAAGAGGCGGGGGCGAGACCCTGGCCCCAGGCCGGTCTCGCCCCGCTAAGCCGCCGAGCAAGAAGAGGCGGGGGCGAGACCCTGGCCCCAGGCCGGTCTCGCCCCGCTAAGCCGCCGAGCAAGAAGAGGCGGGGGCGAGACCCTGGCCCCAGGCCGGTCTCGCCCCGCTAAGTCGCCGAGCCAGAAGAGGCGGGGGCAAGACCCTGGCCCCAGGCCGGTCTCGCCCCACTAGGCCGCTGAAAAAGAAGAGGCGGGGGCGAGACCCTGGCCCCCGGCCGGTCTCGCCCCGCTAAGTCGCCGAGCCAGAAGAGGCGGGGGCGAGACCCTGGCCCCCGGTCGGTCTCGCCCCGCTAAGTCGCCGAGCCAAAAGAGGCGGGGGCGAGACCCTGGCCCCCGGTCGGTCTCGCCCCGCTAAGTCGCCGAGCCAGAAGAGGCGGGGGCGAGACCCTGGCCCCAGGCCGGTCTCGCCCCACTAGGCCGCTGAAAAAGAAGAGGCGGGGGCGAGACCCTGGCCCCCGGCCGGTCTCGCCCCGCTAAGTCGCCGAGCCAGAAGAGGCGGGGGCGAGACCCTGGCCCCCGGTCGGTCTCGCCCCGCTAAGTCGCCGAGCCAGAAGAGGCGGGGGCGAGACCCTGGCCCCCGGCCGGTCTCTCCCCGCTAGGCCGCTGAACAAGAAGAGGCGGGGGCGAGACCCTGGCCCCGGCCGGTCTCGCCCCGCTAGGTCGCTGAGAGTTCGAAATACTGGCGGCCTGCGACCTGGCGGCCTGAGGCGGCTTGCGGCCTGGCGGCTTGAGGCGGCCTGCGACCTGGCGGCCTGGGCGGCCTGGGCGGCTTGCGGCGGCTTGAGGCGGCTTGCGGCGGCTTGCGGCGGCTTGCCAAGAGCGCCTTGGGGGGAGAAATATTTTCTCCCCCTACTAGTATGTCTTTCAAGTTTACCAAAAATTGGCCCCTAGGAGTGCAAAACTCCCAAAAAGCTTTAAAACTTGCTTACCTTGTTTCGGGCCCACTCTTGGCGAATACGGGGTTGTACACCAGACTTGGCTTCTTTTTGTTGATTCTGTTCTTTGTCTCAGGCTGCCGAGATAGAAACTACCAAGAAACGTTCTGAGTACGCGGCAAAACTCGCCAAGTCTCAGGCTAATCTGGAGGCAGCCCAAGTCCGTGCAGCCGAGATGGAATCTCTCCTGGCCATTTTAGAAGCCGGCTCGAGTCCTTCTGCTCCTCAGCCGCGGCCGGAGGACGTCCCTCATTATGCAATCAAGCGATCTTGCGTTCTTTGGGAGGAGAGGTCGTCAGTCCGCCGTGAGATAGCCCGTGCGGCGGGCAATGTCGTGCTCGCGAGGCTGAGGATCAGTGGAAAACTCGACGAAGGGGAGAAGCAGTTCACCGTGGATGAGCTTATCCCTGAGCTGCTCACCGAGGAGACAACCTCGCCAGATCGCCTTCCTTCATCATCGTCGGGCTCCAACAGCAGCGGCAGCGGTAGTAGCAGCAGCGATGAAAGTGGCAGCGGCGAGGAGGAGAGCGAGGAGAGCGAGGAGAGCGGTGAGGAAGAGGAGGATGCCGACATTGGAGATGAGGAATATCGGCCTGATACTGGCGACGATGAGTCCTAGTTGCTCGCCGATATTTGTCATACTCGCATAAGGTAGTTAGCGATATTTTTGTAATAGGCAACTTTTGTAACTTGTAAAATTTTTGTAAGAAATATATATATACAAGTCTAAATTACCACGGTGTCGTTTTCTGCTTTAATGTTTGTTTGCTTATGATACTCGCTAGGCTCATAGGCTCGGGGAGAATGAGTGCTCGCGACGCTTTACTCGCACGTTGATACCATCCATAATCGTGTTGTCATTGCTTGCGCGATCGTAGTCGATACATCAACTCGCATCCCGACAGTCGCCTATATTTTGTGCATGTACTCGCCATATCATACTCGCACTTTGTTATGTCATGCTCGCGTACTCGCCGATACCTGCACACATACTCGCCCAATCCTGCTCGCACCTACACAACTTACTTATTTGGTCACCAAAACCGACATCATGTGTAGAGCTGAGCCTGATTTATGGCTGGGAGTAGTCGACACCCAGCAGGAGCCGAGCTCAACTGGGGGTGGTAATCAGTCGACACCCTGCAGGAGCCAAGCTCAACTGGGGGTGGGAACTAGTCGACTCGGGGAGGCAAGTAGTCGGTCTGCAAGAGAGGATCTCGTACGGAGATCTCGGACTACGACATCGCTCCACCGAGAAACTCGATCTCACTCGAGGAGGTCCTTGGACAATATGCAGGAGAAAAGCTCGTGCAGGGACTTGGACTTATGGCGACCTTCCACTCGAGGACTTGATACGCTTGAGTCGACAGCTCTCAGGAGCCTTGCTCAACTGGAGTGGTGTAAGTCGACTCGGGGAGGCAAGTAGTCGGTCTGCAGGAGAGGAGCTCGTACAGAGATCTCGGACTACGACATCACTCCAACGAGGAACTCGATCTCACTCGAGGAGGTCCTTGGCCAATATGCAGGAGAGGAGCTCGTGCAGGGATTTGGACTTACAGCGACCTGCCATTCGAGGACTTGATACATTGGAGTCGACAGCTCTCAGGAGCCTTGCTCAACTAGAGTGGTGTAAGTCGACTCGGGGAGGCAAGTAGTCGGTCTGCATGAGAGGAGCTCGTACAGAGATCTCGGACTACGACATCACTCCAACGAGGAACTCGATCTCAATCGAGGAGGTCCTTGGACAATATGCAGGAGAGGAGCTCGTGCAGGGATTTGGACTTACGAAGACCTGCCACTCGAGGACTTGATACATTGGAGTCGACAGCTCTCAGGAGCCTTGCTCAACTAGAGTGGTGTAAGTCGACTCGGGGAGGCAAGTAGTCGGTCTGCAGGAGAGTAGCTTGTACAGAGATCTCGGACTACGACATCACTCCAACGAGGAACTCGATCTCACTCGAGGAGGTCCTTGGCCAATATGTAGGAGAGGAGCTCGTGCAGAGATTTGGACTTACGGCGACATGCCACTCAAGGACTTGATATATTATAGGAGTTATTTTTCCCTGCTGCTTTAAGAGGTTGACAATGAATCACATGCATCAGTATTTTTGACGATGAAGAAATTGAAAAGAAAGCGATGATCTTGCCGAGGTCGGGTTGGGAGGTTGGCGTCCAATCCTGTTCCTGACAGTTCCTCCAGTTGGAGGAGAGATGCAATTGAGGGTAGCTAGGCCGACATGCAAGGGGGGAGCTGATATCTGCCGTCAATGCAGGGGTCCGGTCTTACAAGGACGCTTATATCCCGAGGTATCGTCCCATCGTCCGAACTGGGCTATCTAGGAGAAACAGGTCGAAGGCATATTTCCCAATCCCACCGTGGAAATCATTCTCAGCTCTGCCATCTGGCCACGAGCATAAACGCACGGGCGAGGGGCAATGTTCTTCCGAGGGTCCTCCAGGACGCACTCGCGACTAACATATTCTCTTGGGCCTATCCTGGCTCTCTGGATAGTTATCCTGCCTTTGAAAAATAATCGAAGGGCCGTTCGCGACTCAGGAGGACCGGGGTCCATCCAAGTGAAGGTACAGAAGGACATTTGTCCATCTCCCCTGAGAAGTGCAAAAAGACATCATCTAACTCACCTGTGAGGTGCAGAAGGACTTTCGTCCATCATGCCTTAGTGGTAGAATGTATCAGGACCCGTTCATTATTCAGAGGTCTGTCTGTCGTGAAAAGAAAAAGTGAAAGCTTTGCTGCTGAAATGAAAGATACAAGTGCTCGTGAATTTCTTCTCGTGACTTATATTCTACAGAAAGTAGGGAAAGCAGCCAAACCCTCAACCGTTTTGACCACAGCCAAGATAGATACTAATTTTAAACTCTTAGCATATATGTTATGTAGAGTAATATATATGTATTCATGAGAACTTGCTCTTAGAAGGTATTACTGAGTCACTGCTGCAGTAAAGCACTGGTGTATTTATTTCTGTCCCAGTTATTCTAACAATAAAATTTATGTCATCAAATTTCATCTGTACTGATCAATGTATTAATGATGGATGTCTCATGCATATTGATTTTGTTTATGGACTCGTGCACTCATATTTCTGCTGTGCTGAATTTGTTTACTTCTAGTTTGTAGAAAGTTTTAGGCTCCGTTTGAAGGGACGTATTTTCAATTTGGGGAGACTTATTTTCAGTTTGGGGGGACTTATTTTCACCGGTCAAGCAGTTATAAACTCATGCAGCGGTAAGGTTCAGTTCATACGGTCGTAACCGTTTGACCGGTGAAAATAAGGCTCTGTTTGGGAGGACTTATTTTCACCGGTCAAGCGGTTACGACCACATGAACCGGATCTTAATTATGGTCTGGTTCATGTGACTGTAACCGCTTGACCGATGAAATAAGTCCCTCCAAACGGAGCCTAAGTCCTTCCAAACGGAGCCTAAGTCTCTCCAAACGGAGAGTTATAAAACTGTTATTCATTTCTGCTGTACTGAATTAGTCTTGCTTCCCGGGATTTATTTTTACATTTTTTTTTTGAAAATGTGACATTAAAATGGAGTATTAAAACATAGACTTGCATAGTAGCCAGTACTAGCAATACGTTTAACCTGGCCTTTAGTAAATTAAACAACAGGGATCTCAGAGAGCAAGAGGTCTTCAGCCAGCGCTTACTTAAAAGTGGTAGCTTTTCTCAAGATTAGACACTAAAAAAGATTTGCAAAGGAACGGTGGTATGTCATCCTCTTAAAACTCTGATTTATGCACTCAGCAATAATTAGTGGATTTCATCGGAACTGGGCTAGACACCGCTATTTTTTCACTTTACAGGTTTTCCACGTAAAGATCTAGCCGTATGTCGTTTATTGGTTCATCATGTTGACTGTTTGCATGTTTGACTCACTCTCGAGAGAACTAAGCGACCCACAAAAATTATCTTCGGGCACCTTATGTCAGTTGAGAGGATGATACTCTATGGAAGTCAGTGTAAACCATCAAGAATGAAAACAACAACTGGTTACCAACAAACACGCACACACACACTATATTAAAATAAAAAATATATATTGAAATTGCGTCATCAAATGAATTTGAGTCATTCGATTTTAATTCTCAGTGCAGTTACCACGCTTGGAGAATACATATTGTACAAGCTATATTTGTCGAGGATGAACTCATTGGGCTATGTAAGCAGAACATGACAAAGCCGAAGACTAGAGTAACCCAAGCCAGAAGGCGAGTATCCCTTGATACTCGTCACATAGATGAGCATCCCAAGTGGCTCGCCAGCAGCAGGCCGTATATGCAAATCGTCAATAGGAGGATGCCCTAGGGTTACTCACTATCGGCAAGTTCCAATGCTTCTCGCTTAATGGGTAGGCATTCCCTTTAAGTTGCAAATCGTCACCCACCTAGGCTATCTTTCCCTTCTTGGACGGCCAGGTATTTTGCGGTGGGAGGTTATTTGCAGATTGATACCCTCTTGAATTTTTCTATAAATAAAAGCTCATGGGTATCAGAAAAGACACTCTTTTTTAGAATTGACTGCGTGTGTCAGTTGATTATGCAAGGAGAGACAACAAATGACAGTTTTTTGGGTAAGCTAACCAAGCTGATTAGAGCAGAGGAGGAAGCCATGGACGAGGGGAGGAATTTGTAGAAAAGGAAACATGAGGGTATAACTATAGATGAGAAGAGGAAGCAAGGAGGGAAAAAATGGAAGAGTCGAGGAGGCAAGAGCCAAGGAGGCAGGATGTGAGAAGATCGTTCATGGCTCTAGAGAATTGGGGGCCCGCTAGGGGATTCTAATGCTCGATGAATATACCGACATGGAGGCCATTAAGAAGACTCCATCAAATGTGACCCGGGAGACAATTCACCCTTGAGAGGCTGGATCACTTCAATTCTCAAGAAAGACATCAAGAAGGGTAGAGGCAAAATAGATCCCTCCCGGGAAGCGATGGTGGTAGTCTGACTAGGACCTTAGCCTCATAGAAGAAATCAACACTGAAGGGACCGACATAGAAATGCTCCTCCCTACTACAAGCTGCATCAAGTAGAGGGGCACGCCATCGCGACCTGTCTGGGGTTCTTGGAGTTAAAGAGGAGAGCCAAAGAAAGAAAGCCCCAGAAAATGAGGGACGAAGAGGAACTACATCGAGAGTCAGATGAAGGAGAGAGGGCTAGGTTCTAGGTCAAAGGAGATGTGAGGACACGATTGATGTAGGAATGCGAGGAGGAATAGGCATCATATATGGAGGAGTAAACATGGATGTTTCTAAAAAAGAAGTCTTCATTTGATCTATCGCCGAAGTGTCACATCGACATCCCAAGTAACCCCCCCTCCCCCACATAGGGGAGTGATTACCGTTTCAACATAAGATATGTTGGGGAATGTGAACCTCTTCCATGACAACGTTGTCATCTAGACAGTCATCAAAAACTTCATGATTTCTCGGATTTTGGTGGATAATGGGAGCTTTGTTAACGCCGTCTTCAGGAAAGCGTTCATTGTGATGATGGTGGAGGCAAAGAGGATGACAGATTAAGATGACCCACTCTTTGGTTTCTCAGGAGAGAAAAGACGTTGAAGGAGTTGAATTGTTGTTGACCGTAGGGGGTACCTTGAAGAACTGTTGTTTTGTAATAGTGGAGGCTCCGAGAAACTATAATGCGATCTTCGAAAGGGCTCTTATCAACACCTTCCAATCTATGTTTTCCTCCTTGTTGCGGACTAACTCGATGCCCCGGTCGGGCCGGATTTGTTCGAACCGTCTTAGCTCACTAGGCGGTCGAACGCGCACACAATCAATGAAAGCAAAAAGTTGACACAAGATGTGATGACGTGGAAAAATCACTTACATGGGTAAAAAACCACGTGACCGGGTCTGTGCCGATAAAATTTCACTAGATTCCGGTGATTACAGTGTGTTGGAGAATCGGGGCGACAGGCCGCTCCCGTTACAACTTGTGGGAGAGAGAGACTACGGCTCCCGACGGGCAACAGACTGCGTCGCGAGAGTAACTTGGGTGTTGAAATGCGTGGGATGACCCTGGTGCTCTGGTGCATGCGGTCGCGCACACCAGCTAGCGACGGTTGCCTTCTTCCTTTGGCTTTCTCTGGAGACTTGGGCGTTTTCCTGCTGGTGGTGTGTTGGTGGAGCACTAGTGGCCGCAGGTGGCCGCCGGTGGTTCACGGCGACAGGAGGCCGACTCGAGGGAGGAGGCAGGCGAGCTCTCTCCTGAGGAAGAAGAAGGCAACCCGGAGAAGAGAAAAGGTGAAGAATGAAGAGCCCTTGGGGTCCTTTTTATATCCTTCAAGGAATCATGGCGGGCCCCGCCACTAAAGTAGTGGGCTAGTGAGTGGTTACCCTCTTGATCGGACGGCGAGGAGAGCCTCACCTTGATCGGACGGTGAGGAGGTTGTCCACGGCGATGGGCCGCCACGGTGGCGGTGGCGGCTGACGGCGGCGGGCGGCCGGCGGCGGCGGGATGCGGCGGTGGTCGGTGACGGCGGTCGGTGGTGGGCGGCCGGCGGCGGCGGCGGCGGGCGGCGGGCGGTGGCGGCCGGCGGTAGTTGTTGAATGGGAGGCCATCATGATCTCTCCTATTATGATGGAGATTGTGAAAGCCACTCGTCACCACACATCTTCCCAAAACCCCGAGGTTATGGTAAGGGGGGATGGGGGTACATGAACACAAAGGATCGCCTACTACAGGCGATGTGGGACTAACCCCAACCACAGGACCGCGAGGATATTCCGCCACACAAGGGGGCCCACCGGGGTCAACACCTAGACCTGGAACGCGATGGGGAAAGCCCAAACATGCGATCCCACACACACACGTGTCCTGCTGGCTAATATAGTCTCAACACACCCCCGCAGCAGGACAACCTCGCTTTGATACCATGTGAAAGCCACCCGTCACCACACATCTTCCCAAAACCCCGAGGTTATGGTAAGGGGGGACGGGGGTACATGAACACAAATGATCGCCTACTACAGGCGATGTGGGACTAACTCCAACCACAGGACCGCGGGGATATTCCGCCACACAAGGGGGCCCACCGGGGTCAACACCCAGACCTGGAACGCGATGGGGAAAGCCCAAACATGCGATCCCACACACACGTGTCCTGCTGGCTAATATAGTCTCAACAGAGATCATGGGGGGAGTAGGTTGACTAATCAAACCCATGATCTCCACAATTGGAGGGATCATGGGAGAGATGGCTAAGTGCACACCCATTCTTATATAAACTGGGCTCCATCCCCATTAATTGCCCCCCAAATCCTCTGCTGTCGAAGATTGGTACAAGCGAGAGAGCAAGAATTTCCTCTCATTTTCTTTGACTATGACGGTGGAGAGCGGCCAGTGCGCGGGCACGCAAGGAGGCGTGCGGATCAAGTCATGCAAGAGCGCACATTTTGTCGTGCGCGCCCCTGACCGCGTGTGCGCTGTGCGAGCGTGCGCGCGCACCAGTTCACGAGAGCAGGCGCGTGCGACAAGAAGCGCACACTAAGAGGGGCACGTATTCTGCTTACTGCGCGGGGTCGGAATTAATCCAGCGCAGACGGGATTAATCCCGCGCGGGATTTTCCTGCGCTGGAATTTAATCCCGCGCGACAACCTCAGAATTAATCACGCACGCACGGTGTGCGGGATTAGCGGGAACTCCTATGCGTGACCTCTATCGCGCAGGGTGATCGCCGCCCTGGAAGCCCCAAGGGAGCGGCCCTGACAGCCATGTCGTGGGGTCGCTCTTTGTGGAAGATTACCGCGATTGCATTCACTGGAACCGTGGTTCAGTCGAACCTGTTCAGGGGACTTTTACTCAGAAGCTTGTTTAAGTGTGTGATGCGTGCAACGTGCGCAAGATGTAATATGTATGGCGCATTGAGTTTTCTTTTGTGGAAGGGAAGAGGTTGCCGAGACGCGGAGTTTCTGGGACCCCCGAGTGTGCCATCGGGTACCTTGTGCAGATGGTTGGAAAAGGGGGCACACTGCTTCTCTTGGCGTTACTTCCCCAGCTGACCGAAGTGTGATGGCATTGGGATCTCCTGCTGCTCTGGCCTTCTCTTCCGGAGACTACTGCCCCAAGGATGTCTACTTCTTCGGAGGCAATGTGCGGCGTGGTTCATGTGCCATCTTGTGTTGAGTCTGTTGTATGTTTGACTTGTGGCGTTACTTATGGGTTGTAGTCACAGCTTAGTTTGTGTAAGGCTGACTCATGGCTTGGTTTGCGTGGGTTGTAATTGCGGCTTGATTTGCACGGTGGTTGCTCGCAACTTAGTTTGCGCGAGCGTTGCTCGGGGCTTAGTTTGCATGAGGGTTGTTCGCGGCTTAGTTTGCACAAGGTTTGCTCGCGGCTTAGTTTGTACGAGGGTTGCTCACGACTTATTTGGCTATGAGCCGAAGAGGCCAGAATCTCTTTTTTGAAGATCTGAACATTCTGTAAGAAGAGAGGTCAGGGTGCTTTATTGGGAGCACTGAACACTCTGTAAGAGGAGAGGTCAGGGTCCCTTGTTGGGAGCACTGAACACTCTATAAGAGGAGAGGCCAGAGTCCTTTGTTGGGAGCACTGAACACTCTGTAAGAGGAGAGGCCAGAGTCCCTTGTTGGGAGCACTAAACACTCTGTAAGAGGAGAGGCCAGAGTCCCTTGTTGGGAGCACTGAACACTCTATAAGAGGAGTGGCCAGAGTCCCTTGTTGGGAGCACTGAACACTCTGTAAGAGGAGAGACCAGAGTCCCTTGTTGGGAGCACTGAACACTCTTTAAGAGGAGATGCTAGAGTCCCTTGTTGGGAGCACTGAACACTCTATAAGAGGAGAGGCCAGAGTCTCTTGTTGGGATCACTGAACACTCTGTAAGAGTAGAGGCCAGAGTCTCTTATTGGGAGCACTGAACACTTTGTAAGAGGAGAGGCCAGAGTCCCTTGTTGGGAGCACTGAACACTCTGTAAGAGAAGAGGCCAGAGTCCCTTGTTGGGAGCACTGAACAATCTATAAGAGGAGAGGCTAGAGTCCCTTGTTGAGATCACTGAACACTCTGTAAGAGGAGAGGCCAGAGTCCCTTGTTGGGAGCACTGAACTCTCTGTAAGAGGAGAGGTCAGAGTACCTTGTTGGGAGCACTGAACATTTTGTAAGAGGAGAGGCCAGAGTCCCTTGTTGGGAGCACTGAACACTCTGTAAGAATAGAGGCCAGAGTCCCTTGTTGGGAGCACTGAACACTCTGGAAGAGGAGAGGCCAGAGTCCCTTATTGGGAATACTGAACACTCTGTAATGCAGTAATCAATAAGATTGGAAATAACACATGTTGTTCGTCTCACGAATGTTAAAAATACAAAATACAACCAGTGATGATGGAGCACTGGATGCTCATTTGGCAGCAAGCAAACTCTTCTTTGGGATGTTCATCCTGGGGATCGTCTTAGTGCCGGATCATTCTTGACATGTAGATTCAGTTCCTTTATTCTGGAGAGAACTCTCGAGGTAACCAAGGCGAACGAATCGTTCGATTTTTGTCTTCAGTCCTGAACAATCTTCTATCTTATGCATGTGACCTTGGTGGAAGTTGCAATACTTAGATTGGTCCCCTGAATTTGGAGTAAGAGCCCTTGGCCTTTGGAGAGACGGATGGTTGCGTATGGCGAGCAGCACTCCCGCTTGCGAAGAGTTGTGGGGAGTGAAGGCTTGATGTTGGTGATGCCCCCCAGCCCGTCGAGAGTTGATATGGCGCGAGTTGCTCTTTTTGGGAACCGACAGTGGTGTCAACCCCTGCTCTCGCTGTCTCTTTGAATTGCTTTTGAATTGTTGGCGGTGTGCTTCGATTGCACCGTCAGCGGCGATCTGGGCATCGATTCGTTGAACAAGATCAGAATAGCTCGGTATAGTTTCTTATACTAGTGTGGAGTGGAAGCAACCAGGGCGGAGCCCTCCAAGAAGAAATCCGCGTAGGAGTTCTGCTTTTATTCCAGGTATTCGTCGTGCTTCAGTGGTGAAATGATGGAAGAAATCTTTAAGGGTTTCCCCTTCAGTTTGACGGATACCGGACAAGTGGGAAAGATTGTTGAATATTCGACTGCTGGCGATAAACTTATCCGTGAATTGTTGTGTTAGTTCGGCGAAATCTTTGATTTCTCCTTCCTTTAGGGACATGAACCATGCGCGAGCTTGCCCTTTCAAAGTTGTTGGGAAAGCTTGGCACAATAGTTGAACTGGGGCGTTGCAAAGTTGCATCATGATTGTGAAGTGTCTGACATGCTCTGACGGGTCACTTGTGCCATCATATGCCTCGATCTTTGGGAGCTTGAAACCGTGAGGGATTGGGTGTGCTCGAACCTCGGGTGCAAATGGCGAGTAATGATGGAGAGGGCGGCTGGCGGGAGCGGTATATTGCTTGGCCCGCCCGCGTTCTTCTGTGATTAAGTTGAGAACCTCTTCGTGTGTGAGTCCTTCAACTTCTATTGGCCTGATGCATGTTGCTTCTGGGTGATTGTAGTGATGCTAAACTTCAGATCCTTTATCTAAACGGGCTCTACGAGCGTGGACATCGACACTGGGGAGTTCTCCTTCTGGTATGACGACACGCCGGTGAGGGGGACTTGGACCAACCTCCCCCCCCCCCGAGTGTTGTCCCTTTTGTCGTGTGGGCAGCTTCTCCCGCCATGGTCTTTAGTTATGAGTACCGTTGTGTTGAGGGTACTGTCTTTTGAGGATGTTGGGAACTCGCTTCCCACAGACGGCGCCAAACTGTTGCGGACTAACTCGATGCTCCGGTCGCGCCGGATTTGTTCGAACCGTCTTAGCACACGAGGCGGTCGTGCGCGCACACAGTCAATGAAAGCAGAAAGTTGACACAAGATGTGATAACGTGAAAAAACCCCTTAAATGGGTAAAAAACCACGTGATCGGGTCTGTGCCGATCAAATTCCACTAGATTCCGGTGATTACAGTGTGTTGGAGAATCGAGGCAACAGGCCGCTCCCGTTACAACTTAGGGGAGAGAGAGACTATGGCTCCCGACAGGTAACAGACTACACCGCGGGAGCAACTTGGGTGTTGAAATATGTGGGATGACCCTGGTGCTCTTGCGCATGTGGTCGCGCACACCTACTAGCGACGGTTGCTTTTTTCCTTTGGCTTTCTCTGTAAACTTGGGCGTTTTCCTGCTGGTGGTGTGTTGGTGGAGCGCTGGTCGCCGCAGGTGGCCGCAGGTGGCCGCCGGTGGTTCACGGCGACAGGAGGCCGACTCGAGGGAGGAGGTAGGCGAGCTCTCTCCTGAGGAATAAGAAGGCAACCCAGAGAAGAGAAAAGGTGAAAAATGAAGAGCCACTGGGGTCCTTTTTATAACCTCCAGGGGAGGATCATGGAAGGCCCCACCACTAAAGTAGTGGGCTAGTGGGTGGTTACCCTCTTGATCGGACGGCGAGGAGAGCCTCCCCTTGATCGGACGGTGGGGAGGTTGTCCACGGCGATGGGCCGCCACGGTGGCGGTGGCGGTTGACGGTGGCGGGCGGTCGGCGGCCGGCGGCGGCGGCCGACGGTGGAGGTCGGCGATGGAGGTCGGCGGCAGGCGGCCGGCCGGGGGGCGGCCGGCGGCCGATTGTAGTTGTTGAATGAGAGATCATCATGATCTCTCCTATTATGATGGAGATCATGGGGAGTCGGTTGAATAGTCAAACTCATGATCTCCACAATTGGAGGGATCATGGGAGAGATGGCTAAGTGCACACCCATTCTTATATAAATGGGGCTCCATCCCCATCACTCCTTCCACTAATGCATTAAGTATAACCAGGAAGGGGTGTAGATCAGGATCAGGAGTGATCCTTTGGTGGCTCGGGAGTGCTACTTGAATGTATTTACAACAATAAGCTGGTCGAATGAATTGGATAAGGTGCTGGAAGGAATGTCACATTTGGAGGTGGCGAAGGTTTGGAAGAGGTTGAAGTGGTGACCTTCAGTGGGATGCCCGAGAGCTTGAAAATAAGTGTGAAGCTGAAGAATGAGAAGGTGAGATGTGTCTCTAGTAGAACGTCAACATTTTTGCTTAGAGCTTTGTGGAGTTGTCAGACATTAATGTTGATATGTCGGGCGCAATGCTATTAGCTTTGCCTTGGTTCCCGTAGAAAAAATGTAACTACTGACATTTTATGTTAAGAGTGCCGCCCTAATTTAAGGTTGAAGAGTTGACGTACCCAATTTCGAAGAAACTTGTCATTTCACTTTTGATTCATGTTAAAAAGCTACGTACTTATCTCTAGCTAGGCACATTCAATTAAGATCATTGGGTATCAATTTATGGATATAATTAATGGGGTTTCCCCTAAAGATTCTCGAGTCAAATCAGTTGGACTTTGACTAAAATGCTCAAGCAATATAACCTGATCGAGCGAGTAACGTCCGCTTGAAGGGTCCAAAATCACCCTGAAAGGGGGGGGACTGTTGAAACTTGTGAAGTGAAAGTGGGGGTTGATCAGGCAGACCGCGCGGCCTGAGGGGATAGTCTGGCGGACTGATGGTACATCCTGAGCGGTCTGAGGTTGCGGCCTGGTGATGGCGACCAATTTGTTCAGCTTGTTCTACTGAAGTAACCGGACGGATAGGTGGTATATCCATGAAGAAGTGGCGGACTCTTTTTGAGTTCTCAGAGTCTGCTTGTTGCGGACTGCTCTTGGAGCTAATGATATCGGCTTCGGCTGTTGCCCTTGATCTCGGTTGGTGCGGTTTGAAGATAGCCGCGGAGTTCGCTGTTAGGCGAACTGGTTCAGGTCTGGAGGACTAAGTGGACTGATGTTCGTGTCCGCTGAGCTCGCGCCAGGTTTTGGTTGGTTGCTGGACTTGGTCACAATCTGTGACAAGTCCAGGTTGATTGCAGAGTCCACAATGTCCGCCGGTTGACCGGGCGGTTTGTGCATGTTGGTTGTGGACTTGTATTGCGGGTTGTTGCGATGTTTGCGGGTTGTGCGGGCTGGTGCTGTGTCCGCTACAGCTTGCAGACTTGTTCGATGTCGGCCTGGTTGTGGACTGGCTTTCTTCCTTGATGCCTGGCGGGTTAGCTGGTGTCCGGCCTTGTCCTTGCGGACTGGGCAGACTGTTTGGTGCTAGCTGCGGGCTGGGCTGGTGACTCTATCCACTAGGGCGGTGAACACACAGCTCCCCGCGCCTATAAATAAGACCACCTGTCACATCAACAATAACTGAATTTACAGTAAGTTGAGCGTGGGTTAATTGTTGCGGCCTCGGTTTTCTTGTCCGCAAAGATTGAGAAGGTTTAATTGGTTGTTGTTTGTAGGTTGTGCGGCTAGCACTAAGAAGCCACTAGTTTGGTTCTGATTGCGGTCAAGAATCAGTGGAGCTTGCAGTTAACAATCGGCGGGTTTGCATCAGGTCGCTTTTGCGGTCAACTAGTCTTCTCTCCTTCAGCAATTCCAGTTCAATAACCTGTCCATCGGTCTCATCGGTCTACGCGGACTGTTCTTTCAGTTCGGCGGGTTTGCATCAGGTCGCTTTTGCGGTCAACTAGTCTTCTCTCCTTCAGCAATTCCAGTTCAATAACCTGTCCATCGGTCTCATCGGTCTACGCGGACTGTTCTTTCAGTTCGGCGGCGGCTTGCAGAGCGGTCATTCAGTAGAATAATGGGTTGTCTGCGGACTTCGTGGACTCCGTAGATCAGTAGTGTAACAGCAGCTTGGCGGTCTCAGCAGACTCGTCGGTCTCTGAGGAAGTCCGCCCGGCTTGAAATTACTTGTTGCTTGTTTGCTTCTCCTTTCTACTTGGCGAAATCATGTCTCGTCATGTATGTCTTGCCTTGTAATGAAGATAGTTGATAATACAAGATTTGTGGTTGTTCTCTATTGTCTCTGATTTACTTAGCTCAGTTTATGATTGGAGTGTTCCTGCGCCTGGTTCCCGTTTTCCGCTTGATCAAGTTGTCAGCTTGATAACTCTGAAAGTTTTACTTGGTATCAGAGCTATCTCCCTGATCATCTTGTGAAATTTTAATATGGTATCAAAGGGAATAATGGCTTGAGCAGTGATCAACCTCAGTTATGCTCGGCGCTTTTGGAAGCTAATGATCAGTGGTTGTTGCAATGGAAGGAGCTTACGCAAGGGATCTTGGTATTGAACTTCTTACAACAACTAACTTTAAGAAGTGGAAGTCGTGCATGAAGAACTATCTTCTGGGCGAGGAGTTGTGGGAAGTCGTCGGTGGTGAAGGCAAGCAAGAAGTGACTGCTGCAACTGGTTCTACTGATCAGGTGAGAGCTTGGAGAAAGACCAATGCAAAAACAGAGTTTGCTCTCAAGCAGGCTATCTCACATGGGCTCTTTGATCACATCTTACGATGTGAGTCTGCTGCTGAGAGTTGGACTGTAACGACTCCATCCGTTCGTATAACATATAATAGAAGCTCCGGTCGGGGCCCCACACCATATGATACAAAATAGGCGGGGAAGTCACGGGTTGATATCAGAGTTGCCCATCCAAACTCATAGCATTCTAGCGGAAGTTGTTAACATAAAACTGAACTCCAACAATGAATGTCCACTAACATAAACACCCACATTTATATAGGAATGTATCAAATACAATATAGTTTGGCCTTATGGCCTTACAGTTGTTCTTTACAAAGTGGCTTTCAAACATCGACGCGCAGGCCGGCCACGCATGAACAAAATTTCATATGTTAATTTTAGCCTTCAAGGGCTAGCAGCAACAATGGTTGTTGGAGTTACCATGGTGATCTAGAAGTGGTCAAACATGTAATCTCACTGCCAACGCGATATGAGCCTGCAGGGTCGCACATAAGAGATGTGGAGAAGTTGGATGATTGACTGTGTTGGTAAAGGTTACCAATCACCGAACTGAATAGAGTTTTGGGCAAATGTTGCCTTAAAGAGTTCGACGAGAATCGTCGAGAATGTCGTCGACCGCGGCTCGACGATCGACGAGAATCGTCGAGAGTGTCGTCGACCGCGGCTCGACGATCGACGAGAATGGTCGAGAGTGTCGTCGACCGCGGCTCGACGATCGACGAGAATCGTCGAGAGTCGTCGACAGCGGCTCGACGATCGACGAGAATCGTCGAGTATTGTACTCTGATTCTCGCCGATCCAAGGTGATTCTCGCCGATCGTCGCCGATTCTCGCCGATTGATACTCACCGATCCTGGAACTCTAAATTTCTGGGTGGTCTGCGGATAGCGATATTCCTAAGTCTATTTATGCCTCTGGTATGAATAGACACTTAGGGTTTTCAGGTATAATCTCTGGCAGCTGATCGAACCGAATCCCGCGACGGAAGCGTTCCGCCTTTCCGTTCATTCCACCGATCCCGAATCCCGCCGCCGACGGAAGTGTTCCGCCGCCGCCGTGCTCGCTCCGTCAACTTCCTTCTCTCCGGCGATCATCGCTGGTGTTGCAATCCCTGGCGCGGACCTAGCAGTCCGAGGGAAAGCAAGGTGCGGTCTTTCTCCTTCCCGATTTTCGTGCGACGCAAAGTTCGGTGTTCTCCCGCTCGTGTGGATTTCTACGGAGACGTGGACATTATTCCACGAAGAACTCGCCACCAGCAAGAATACAAAACTTGGAGCATCTCCGTTGAGTTGTGACTCAACGCCACCGAGGTAATTTTTGCATAGTTGTGTGTTAACTTCTTGATTCAACTACCATGGCCCGATCCCATATCTTTTGGGTGTTCTTGATATTTTATTCTTCAGCTGCGTGCACAAGTGTTGTGCCATCCTCATAGAGAAACCCAACAGTGGTATCAGAGCCAGGTTTCGGCCATGATTGTTGTATTGGAAGTTTTGTTATTCCAGTGCGTGTAAACCTAGGGATTTAGAAGTGTTCTAAATGTCTAGATTTAGTCTTGGTACCCCTACAAAAACGTCTGGGATTGCGTGGGAATTTCTAATTGTTAGAAATTGTAGTCTCCTTAGCAGTAACCATCCCTCGATTTTGTTTTGTATTTTGAATCCAACATAGAGAGATGAGCTTGTCTACTGCTTTAAGTTGAGTTGTCTTTGCCTTTGTCCAATGCATGTAAATCTGAGGATTTGGAAGTTTCCGGATGGTCAGATTTAGCCCTTCCTTCTATCAAATGTTGATGGTGTCAGGTTGTGCACATAAGGGATGCATGTGGTTTTAGAAAATTGTTTTTCTTTGGATGTGCACATTGATCAAATATTGATCATGGTTAATTGTTAACCTATAATTAAAAACCCTTCATCAAATATTAAGTGTTCGGATGCCTTCCGATGGATGACACTCTTCCTGCCTCGATCGATGAAGTGTGGGCTTGCCAAAGCAAGGTGCATTAATCTATCTTGGTAAGGGTGCGAGCGGATAATTGTGATATCTCACTGTCGACATCGGGTCCAGCTTAACTAGGTGACCTCAAAGGTTGAGTGCCTAGAGGCATAGGGTTGGCATGCACCATATGATGGATGCGAGTAAGGAGTTATTCACCAACCATACAAGAATTGCATGAGGATGCAATTGGCAAGCGTTGCCTACCTAAATAACCGCATCGTGAGAGGAAATCCAAAGCTGACTCATTGTGTTGGTGAAATACGGATCTTGTCCACTAAGAGAGTAGCTCGCATGAACTCTCCGAATTGTTAGTGAGGGCTATCATTTCGAATAAAATAGTGGGAGTGTTTTAATTGAATTCCAAATTAAAATAAATTGTATTTGAAATTTTGGTACTGATTTTATTCTGCATAAATTCTTGTAGAATTCCATGGCAAGTGTTTCACACTCCACTTTGTCTCTGAGAGCCATCCTTGAGAAGGATAAGCTCAGTGGGACAAATTACATGGACTGGTATAGGAACCTGAGAATTGCTCTCAGGCAAGAGCGAAAGCTCTATGTCTTGGAAGAAGAAGCCCCCGAGGTGCCGACCGGGAACTCTTCCCGTGCTGAGAAGGATACTTATAAGAAGTATATTGATGATGCTTTAGATGTCGAATGCCTTATGCTTGCCACTATGAACTCTGAGCTTCAGAAGCAACATGAGAGCATGGGGTGCAAGGAGATTGACGAGCATCTCAAGAAAATGTTTCAAGGGCAAGCTCGTCAAGAGAGGTTCGACGTCACAAAAGCGTTGTTTCAGTGCAAGATGGGAGTTCGAGACTCAGTAGGGACTCACGTACTCAAGATGATTGGGTATATAGAGAACCTTGAAAGGCTGGGTTTTCCTCTTGGTCAAGACTTGGCCACAGATCTGATCCTGCAATCGTTGCCGGACAGTTATGAGCAGTTCGTCTTGAACTACAACATGAATGAAATAGACAAGACACTGCCCGAACTCCTAGGCATTTTGAGAACTGCTGAAATCAATATGAAGAAGGTCAAGCTTGTCAGCCCCATACTGATGGTGCATAAGGGCAAGGGCAAGGGCAAGGGCTCTAAGAAGACGAAGGTGGGACCTAAGTCATATCTTGAGCCCAAGTCTTCTGCACTGATGAAAAATAAAAGCACGGTGAAGGAAGAGAAATGCCACCACTGTGGCAAGGCTGGTCATTGGAGGAGGAACTGTCCTTCGTACATTGAAGGTCTGCAGAAAAAGAAGGGAGGTATGACTTCCGCTTCAAATATTCACGTTATAGAGATAAACCTTTCTGCTCCTTCATCTTGGGTTTTGGATACCGGATGTGGTTCTCACATTTGCACAAATGTGCAGGAACTGGGAAGGAGAAGATTGCTGAGTAAAGGGGAGGTGGACCTCCGCGTCGGCAATGGAGCAAGAGTTGCTGATGTAGCCGTAGGGGTTTACCGTCTTTCTTTGCCCAGTGGGCTTGTAATAGAACTAGATAATTGTTATTTTGTTCCGGCCATAACTAGAAACATTATATCTATTTCATGCTTGGACATGATTGGATTTTCTTTTATAATTAAGAACAACTGTTGTTCTATATTTAAGAATGATGTTTGTTATGCTGTAGCCCAATTGTTTAATGGTCTTTATGTTTTGAACTTGCACCATCTGATCTGTAATGTTGAAAATAATAAAAGACTAAGAGCAAATGACTCGAACCCTACATTTCTCTGGCATTATCGTTTGGGCCATATCAACGAGAAGCGCATATCCAAGCTCCATAGAGATGGACTTTTGGACTCATTTGGTTATGAATCATTTGAGCGATGCGAATCTTGTTTGTTAGGCAAGATGACTAAAGCTCCTTTCACTGGTTATACTGAGAAGGCTGAGGATCTCTTGGGTGTTGTACATAGTGATGTATGCGGACCCATGAGTTCCATGGCTAGAGGTGGGTATTTCTACTTTGTTACATTTACTGATGATTTCAGTAAATACGGATATGTGTATCTTATGAAGTGCAAATCCGAGACCTTTGAAAAGTTCAAAGAGTTCAAGAATGAAGTAGAAAACCAGTTGGGTAAAAGGGTTAAAGTACTCCGATCTGATCGAGGTGGCGAATACCTGAGTCATGAGTTTTGTGATCATCTGAAAGAGTGTGGTATTGTATCACAGCTCACTCCACCTAGAATACCACAACATAATGGTGTGTCTGAGAGGAGAAATCGTACACTGTTAGACATGGTACGTTCGATGATGAGTCATGCAGACTTGCATGTTTCCTTTTGGGGTTTTGCTTTAGAGACTGCTGCAATGACATTGAATCGCGCTCCAACGAAAACGGTTCTGAAGACACCATATGAGATATGGACTGGGAAGCGTCCTAGTATGTCGTTCATTAAAATTTGGGGATGTGAGGCATACGTGAGACGTCAAATGCCTGACAAGCTGGAACCCAAATCGGATAAATGTTATCTGGTGGGATATCCTAAGGAAACGAAAGGGTATTACTTTTACCTACCGTCTGAGGGCAAAGTGTTTGTCACAAGGACTGGTGTCTTCTTGGAGAAAGAGTTCTTATCAAGAAAGACTGAAAAGGTAGAGCTTGAAGAAGTTCAAGAACCACATGTAGTGAATGAACCGGAATTGGATTCTGAGACAGGACTACAAGATGTTGTTGCTAGAGAACCTGCTCAAGGAACACAGGTCCTACGTAGATCTGGTAGACCGAGGTTTGAGCCAGAGAGATATGGATTTCTCATGTCTCAAATAGGTAATGTGTTGCTTATGGATCATGATGATGAACCAGCAACCTACCAAGAGGCTATGAATGGATCGGACTCCGACAAATGGCTTGAGGCTATGAAATCCGAAATGGACTCCATGTATGCAAACCAAGTTTGGAACTTGGTGGAACCACCTGAAGGGGTACGACCCATAGGGTGCAAGTGGGTCTTCAAGAAGAAGACCGACATGGATGGGAATGTACAGACATTCAAAGGGCGACTGGTGGCTAAGGGTTTCAAGCAAATTCATGGTATTGACTATGATGAGACCTTTTCCCCTGTTGCCATGGTAAAGTCCATAAGGATATTGCTTGTTGTTGATGCGTATTATGACTACGAGATCTGGCACATGGATGTCAAAACGGCTTTCCTTAATGGAAACCTCCTTGAGGAAGTGTATATGACACAACCCGAGGGTTTTGTATCCCCAGATGAAGCCACTAAAATATGCAAGCTGAATAAGTCCATCTATGGACTGAAACAGGCCTCTCGAAGTTGGAATCTTCGTTTTGATGAGAAAATCAAAGAGTTTGGTTTCATCAAGAATGAAGATAAGCCTTGTGTCTACAAGCGAATCAGTGGGAGCATTGTTGTCTTCCTGATATTGTATGTAGATGACATACTGTTTATTGGGAATGACATTCCTACCCTGAAAGTTGTTAAGAACAACCTAGGGAACTGCTTTTCAATGAAGGATTTGGGTGAAGCGACTTATATACTCGGTATTAAGATCTATAGAGATAGATCGAAGAAGTTGCTGGGTTTGACCCAGAGTACGTACATCGAAAAGGTGTTGAAGCGGTTCAACATGCTTGAGTCCAAGAAAGGATTTTTGCCCATGTCTCATGGTGTGAATCTCTCTAAGGACCAGTGTCCAAAGTCTTGTGAAGATAAGGACCGCATGAAGTTGATTCCATATGCTTCAGCAATTGGATCAATCATGTACGCGATGTTATGTACTCGACCCGATGTCTCCTTTGCTTTGAGCATGACTAGCAGGTATCAGTCAGACCCCGGTGAGTGTCACTAGATTGCAGTCAAGAATGTCCTGAAGTACTTGAGAAGGACTAAGGACGTGTTCTTGGTGTATGGTGGAAAGGAAGAGCTCGTTGTAAGTGGTTACACGGATGCTAGCTTCCAAACTGATAGAGATGACTCCAAGTCTCAGTCAGGTTTTGTGTTTTTCCTGAATGGAGGAGCTATAAGCTGGAAGAGTTCCAAGCAAGCGACAGTTGTTGATTCTACAACAGAGGCCGAGTATATCGCCGCAGCTAATGCGGCGAAGGAGGTTGTATGGATTAGGAAATTCATCATCGAGCTTGATGTAGTTCCTATCATTGTTGGTCCCGTAGTTCTCTACTGTGATAACAATGGTGCAATTGCACAATCTAAGGAACCTTGATCCCATCAGCGCTCCAAGCATATACTTCGGCGGTTTCATCTTATTCGTGAGATTGTCGAACGAGGAGATGTGAACATTTGCAGAGTGCCGACTGAGGAGAATATTGCGGATCCACTGACAAAGCCTCTCGCGCAGAGAAAGCATGATGGTCATACTAGATCGATGGGTATACGATACCTACATGATCAACTCTAGTGAGAATCTTGTGGATAGCATGTAAACATGTATTTTGTTGGCCATTTGTTCATATGATGAACAGTGTACCTAGTTTTTCTCTTATAATTAATGGCAAGTTCTTTTATTATGAGTTTTTCTATATGATAGTTAAATGTTAACATAATAGATACCCTTAGAATGTTCGCTTCCATGGGACATCAAGTACGTGACTTGAATGTGAGAGCCTATGATTTATTTGAAGCTTCATTCTTAAAAGGTCCCTGGTCGAGTATCATCATAGAAACTAAGGGTGATGATGATACATGAAGGCTAGCACGTGCGTCAACTGATGACCGGTTCTCACAGGTCATGATATTGTGATATCAAGTCATCACGTGGGTACTTGTTAGTGAACAAGTTGTACTGGACAGACCCAACCTGAGACTACTCTGTGGATTGTCCTCCAATCGTGTCACGAGTAGGTCTCAATTGACAATGGTGTTGTGGTCCTTTGACCTGAAGTCACAGCATTCATCAAGTGAGGAAGTGCGTGCTTTGATGCCATCTAAAGTCTTCCTTGAGAAAGGTTGATGATAGGGGTGGTTGTTGGGCATGTTACGAATCATTTGGGTGTTTGTGTGTGAGCAGATATGAGATTTGTCCTCCTGTATGACAGGAGTTGCATCCATGAGCCCCTTGATGGAACTGGACTGAGAAATGCATGGCCATGCTTGGTTGAGTCAATATGTGATATTGGACTCACCATTCTCTGGAAGTCCATCCTGGATCAAGAAACTTGGATTGAGCTATTACGAGGGTGACACGTTCCATGCCTCTAGTTCTTTCCGGATGTAAGGGACAAAGGGACAAAGACAACGCTGATACATTGGTCATAAAGGCTTATGAGTTATAAACTCTTATTGCTTGGGGAGCAATGATGCATTGCTAGATGCCACTCATTGTTTGTGAGGTTTTTGATTTGATACTTTCAAGATCAAGTGGGAGTCTGTTGGAGTTACCATGGTGATCTAGAAGTGGTCAAAAATGTAATCTCACTGCCAACGCGATATGAGCCTGCAGGGTCGCACATAAGAGATGTGGAGAAGTTGGATGATTGACTGTGTTGGTAAAGATTACCAATCACCGAACTGAATAGAGTTTTGGGCAAATGTTGCCTTAAAGAGTTCGACGAGAATCGTCGAGAATGTCGTCGACTGCGGCTCGACGATCGACGAGAATCGTCGAGAGTCGTCGACAGCGGCTCGACGATCGATGAGAATCGTCGAGTATTGTACTCTGATTCTTGCTGATCCAAGGTGATTCTCGCTGATCGTCGCCGATTCTCGCCGATTGATACTCACCGATCCTGGAACTCTAAATTTCTGGGTGGTCTGCGGATAGCGATATTCCTAAGTCTATTTATGCCTCTGGTATAAATAGACACTTAGGGTTTTCGGGTATAATCTCTAGCAGCTGATCGAACCGAATCCCGCGACGGAAGCGTTCCGCCTTTCCGTTCGTTCCGCCGATCCCGAATCCCGCCGCCGCCGGGCTCGCTCCGTCGACTTCCTTCTCTCCGGCGATCGTCGCTGGTGTTGCAATCCCTGGCGCGGACCTAGCAGTCCGTGGGAAAGCAAGGTGCGGTCTTTCTCCTTCCCGATTTTCGTGCGACGCAAAGTTCGGTGTTCTCCCGCTCGTGTGGATTTCTGCGGAGACGTGGACATTATTCCACGAAGAACTCGCCACCAGCAAGAATACAAAACTTGGAGCATCTCCGTTGAGTTGTGACTCAACGCCACCGAGGTAATTTTTGCATAGTTGTGTGTTAACTTCTTGATTCAACTACCATGGCCCGATCCCATCTCTTTTGTGTTTTCTTGATGTTTTATTCTTCCGCTGCGTGCACAAGTGTTGTGCCATCCTCATAGAGAAACCCAACAATGGCAACATCAGCAGCAGCAGGGACTTCAACCTTTAAATGTCCCGCTCAGTTCTCCAGCACTTGTACAAGGACAGCCCACCCAACGGTGGAAAATAAGGCAACGGTCAGCATTCAGCTGACCAATTTATAATGACTCTACCCCTTACCTAGGGCACTAGTTTCCTTCCCTGCAGGCATAACAATTCATAGCAGATATATGGACATCATACATTGTGCTCTCACGCACAAACATTCCATCACAACCGTCAGCCACATGACCCGACGGTCCATGCACTCAGGGCACATTCTTGGTGTTCCGGATAAACCAGTTGCCCACCGCCATTCAAGGCCTGAAGCGCAACGACAAACTTGAGCATTCGCTCCATGGCGTGCAACTAGAGACGTTAGTCTTAATGACCCGGGATTAGCCCATAGCCCCCCTGGTGTGGTGGCGCGTAGGCCTAGGACTCTCGTTAAGCGCTCCAACAGACCGCACTTTTAGGTCTTCAAGTCGGACGGACATAACGTAGGTCGGATCAACCACCCCCCTTTTCTGAAATCGCCTTGCCATCACTGAGTACAGCGTAACCGAGTACAACGTACTCGCGACTAAGAAAAAGGCGCGGGTCGGTTTCACCTTACCTGTTTGGCATCAAGCCGTAAGAGCTCATCAAGCTCACACATAGCCAGACTGTCCGCACGGGACTGGCATTCATCAGTTAGCTAGGAGCCAGGCCTCGCGTTAGCGACAAAACTCATTTTCCATCTCTAGGCTTCACCGTACATTCATAGCATACACTTGAAGGTCTTTTCCTGGACTGTCAAGCCAGTACTTCCTGCTACTACCCTTTACAGGCACCACCCATCAAGCGTCATAAGCATTACAAGCATCAGAGGGTCTTTTCATGGACTTCCGCACCAGTACTTCCTGTTACTGCCCTTCACAGGTCCAACCCATCGAGCATCACAAGAATCACAAGGGTGTTTTCCTAGACTACCACTCCAGTATTTCCTGCTACTGTCCTTCACAGGTCCAACCCATCGACTCCTTAAACTACACGTTTCATCGCGGAGTCTTCTCTGGTGTATATATGCAACATCACCAATCCAGACCAACCTGTCTAGATGGGCTTCATATAGCATGCCTATTTCGTACTCCATTTCCGGATCTATATGCCAAATTATTAGGGATTCCAAAAATTAACCCAAGGGGAATCCCTTCATAATCCACCCTCTGGTGGGGGAATATCATGCACATGCCAAAACGGAAGCCTTCACATGGCTAAGAAGGAAGATCGTTGCCCTTGAAGATCGTTTCGGATCCATGGACTTCTAGTCAGCTGGAAAGCACCGCAGCGGCTTTGCCTCCACAATGCTAGCCTCGGATCTTGAATTGGAACTCCGCAGCTCCAACGGTGGCCAGCTCCCTTCCTCCTCATCCTCCTTGCTCTATTTCTCTCTCTAGTTTCTTAGAAAGAGGAAGGCTAAGTTCAAAATGAGAAAGCCTTTCTCATCCTCGGCCTTAAGGAAGGAGGGAGGAACTTGGGCCCTCAGATCCCAGCTGAGAAAATGGACGGCCACGATTTTGCCACAAAAGCCTCATTTTTGCCTGACACGGCCTATGACACGCCCGTATCACAGGCCGTGTACCTTAAACGGCACACAACAGACTCATCCAGACCAGTACACGGCCCTATGACACGCCCGTGTCACAGGCCGTGTGCCCTGATATGCCTTCATACACGCCCGTGTCTGTGGCCGTGTATATCAGGCTGTGCAAAACCATCTCAACCCGAGGACAACACAGCCAAGTGACACGCCCGTGTCCCAGGCCGTGCGCCCAGAGACACACCAGTGTCCACCCCGTGTTCACCAGGCCTCATTGCCCTGGCCAAAACCAGAAAAGGACACGGCCTGTGACACACCTGTGTCACAGGTCGTGTGCCCTTACACGGCTGCAGACACGCCTCTATCGGGTTTTTCGTCGAACGAAGTTCGTCGACCAGAGGAGGACACGCTGCCTGATACACTCATATCGCAGGGCGTGTTCCCTCTCGAGTACTACTCGAGTGCAGATCGTCGAGCACTCGAGTGGCTTCCCAACCATACAGAGCAGGACACGCCCTGGGACACGCCCGTGTCCCAAGCCGTGTCACCCAACTTGAACTAAATCTATGATTTTGGGGTGTTACAACCCTCCCCTCCTTACAATAAATTTCGTCCCGAAATTTGCACCGAGTAAGGCAACCCAAAACCAAATGTTATAACTTTCAACAAGTTCGTTATAACAAGAGATGCACTGCATAACAGTTTATACAAACAATTCGGGAAATTCTGCTCGCATGGTCTGTTCTCGCTCCCATGTTAGCTCCTCACGTCCACAATTGTCCCATCGAAACTTGACCATCCCGATTTTCTTGTTCCACAACTATCTATTGGCGTGATCCTTGATCCGAATGGGCCTAACTTTCGTTGTTAGCTCATACTCCACCGACACCTGATCATTCTCGATCACTTGAGCTGGATCTTTGACGGCTTTTCGAAGCACCGAGATGTGAAACACATCATGTAATCCACCCAAGTCTGCCGAAAGATCTAGCCGATATGCAGCTTCTCCAATTCGCTCCACCACTTCAAATGGAGCAAGATACCTCGGACTCAACTTTTTCAGTCATCGAATCCTGGACATGCCTTTAAAGGGTTTGATCTTCAAATATACTCAATCTCCCACCGCGAACTCCACGTTTTGGTGCTTGGCGTTGTAGTATTTCGCTTGTCGATCTTGGGCTATCACTAGTCGCTCCCGAATAGTGCGGATCGTCAAGTTAGCTTCATCGACTTCTTTACGGTTATAAACCTTGGATTCGCCTGCTTCTGCCCAAGCTAACGGTGTACGACACTTCCGACCATACAGAGCTTCAAATGGTGCCATACCGATGCTCGCTTGGTAGCTATTTTTGTAGTCAAACTCCACCAGATAGATATGATCTTCTCATCTCTTTCCAAAGTCCAGGGCGCACATTCGGAGCATATCCTCCATAGTTTTGTTGGTCCTCTCAGTTTGGCCATCCGTTTGGGGGTGAAAGGTCATACTGAATGTCAATTTCGTGCCCAACAGCTGATGGATTATCTGCCAATAATTTGATGTAAAGCTCCCATCACGATCGCTCACGGTGCTACGAGGGACACCATGTACCCGTACGATCTGCTCCACATAGAGCTTGGCCAAACTTTCCACTGAATCATCTTGTTTGTTCGGAAGGAAGTGCACCACTTTTGTCAATCGGTCTACAATAACTCAGATTGAATCATTCCCGCGTTGAGATCTCGGCAACCCATGCACGAAATCCATTGATATATCATCGAACTTCCATTCCAGAATCGGCAACAACTTCAAGAAACTGCCAGGCTTCTAGCATTCCGCCTTTACCAAAGCACAAGTCTAGCATTTGGCTACGTAATGAGCGATATCGTTCTTTACTCCTGGCCACCAGAACAGCTTCTTCATGTCTCTGAACATCTTTGTGCTCCCAGGGAGAATTGAGTACTTCGTAAAGTGAGCTTCGTACATCAACTCTTCTCGTAATTTACCCATACTCGGGACGCACAATCGGCCCTCTTTCCGCAATAGGCCGTCATCCCAGGAGAATTTGCCCTCTGGCCCATCCTTTGCATAGCATTGGAGACTTTCATCCAACTCCGTTGCTCGTCGAATCCTGTCCGCAAGGTCATATTGCACCTCCGTCCAGTTCAGACATGCATTGGCTGAGGAATTCTTGTCAACACAGGAAATCTCTAACGCTTCCAACTCCTGGATTAGATGTTCATCGTGCCTCTGCAACCAATTTGTCATTGTCGGAGCCCTCCGACTCAAGACATCAACGACCACATTTCCTTTTTCGGGAGTATAATGAAGTACAAAGGTGTAGTCCCCAAGGAACTCCAGGCACCTTCGTTGTCGCATATTCAGGTCCTTCTGCTCCAACAAGTACTTTAGGCTCTTGTGGTCCGTATAGATATCCACTATCACGCCATAAAGATAATGCCGCCATAATTTCAGTGCAAAGATCACCGTCGCCAACTCTAAGTCGTGGACGGGATAATTTCGCTCATGCACCTTCAACTGGTGAGAGCCATAAACAATCACTTTCCCATTTTGCAAATGAACGCAGCCTAAGCCGCTCCCTAAAGCATCACTATAAATCTCATAGCCGTCAGTACCACATGGCGATGTCAATACAGGCTCCGTGGTCAAACGACCCTTTAGCTCTTCAAAAGCTCGCGCGCGCTCTAGCGTCCAAACGAACTTCTGATCCTTTATCATCAGTGTGGTTAGAGGAAAAGTGATCTGCAAGAAATTTTCCACAAACCGTCTATAGTAGCCCTCCAGTCCAAGGAAGCTCCTGACTTTGGCTACCGAAGACAACACCGGCCATTTCTGTATGGCTTTGATCTTTGTCGGATCCACTGCGATGACCTCTCCACTTACCATATGGCCATGAAAAGCCACCGACGATAGCCAAAACTCACACTTCGAGAACTTGGCATAGAGCTTATTTTCTCACAAGGTGTGCAGCACCAACCGCAAGTGGTTTGCGTGATCAACTTCAGATCGAGAGTACACCAAGATTTCATCAATGAATATAATCAAGAACAAGTCCAAGTACTCTCGAAACGTTCGGTGCATTAGGTCCATGAATACCGATGGTGCATTGCATAGCCCAAACGGCATTACCGTGAACTCATAATGACCGTAGCGTGTCCCAAATGCAGTTTTGGGAATGTCACCTTCCCGAATCCTCAACCGGTAATAACCATACTTCAAATCCAATTTCAAGTAGACGGTTGATCCAACCAGCTGATCGAACAATTCATCTATCCGTGGAATCGGATACTTGTTCTTCTCGGTCAGATTATTCAGTTTGCGACAGTCAATACATAACTGCAAACAACCGTCCTTCTTTTTCACAAACAGAACAGGTGCACTCCAAGGTGACATACTTGGGTATATATATCCCTACTCCAACAACTCGTGCAACTGGATTTTCAACTCCGTCATTTCCTTTGGCTCGACGCGATATGGCGAGCGGGCCACAGGTTTCACACCTGGCACCAATTCGATCGTGAAGTCGATCTCCTGCTGGGGTGGTAGCCCAGGAAGATCCTTAGTGAACATATCTGCAAACTCCGATACAACCGGAACTTCGCACACGCTGGCCTTGGGCTCAACAGCCTGAATCAGCGTGAAGTATAACTTCGCGCCCTTCCGAACAACCTTGACGACTTAGAGTGCATACATCAAGGTCCCGCCCACTCGTCGCATACCAGCGAACTTAGTCTCATGCTCGGTATTCTGGCCCAGTGTGACCTCTTTGGCATTACAATCAATCAAGGCATGCTGCTCCACGAGCCAGTCCATACCAAAGATCACATCGAACTCTGATATCAGCAGCACAGATGCAGTCAAACAGAAATCCCGACTTCCAATTTAAACCGCCTCATCGCAAACCCTATCCGCAAGCATCAAATAACCATTCGGTAACGCCACCCTGATGTTATCTGTCTTCACACGACTAGGTACCCCAAGTCGAGCTAAGAAGTCTTTAGACAGAAATGAATGTGAATCACCCGTATCAAACAGTGCTCGTGCCAGCGTGTTCTGAATCATAACAAAGCCTGTGGCGCATACATCACACATAAGCCACATACAAAATATGCAATAAGCAAAGCATTCAATAACTTAACTCGTACCTATGACTTTGTCACTCTACTTGATGGCCTCCTGCAGGCCAAGATTGTAGACTCGGGGCTGCACCTGGGATGCAAAGGACTCCACCACTGTCTTTCCTTTCTCAACATATGATGCTCCCGACTTCTTTTGACTCTTTGGAGGACCAACCCAACAATCACGGGATATGTGCCCCACTCGTCCACAAGTAAAGTAGGTACGAGTCTCTGGCCTTGAAGTATCCCCTAATGTTGCACCCGATGAAACCATAGAAGGAGATTGTTAAGACGACTTGGACCTCTTGCCCCATTTATTTTTATAATATGATTTCCCAGGTCGGGGCGCTTTAAACTCTGGCTTTGTCACAGCCAAGGCCCTCTTCCCTTGCACCATCTTCATGTCCTTTTCCAACGTGCACACAGTGTCAACTAACGCCTGGAATCCTTGGTTCACTGAACTTGAAAGCAGGAATCGCAACTCGTCCCGCAATCCTTCATAGAACCTGTCAGTTTTTCGCTGCTCGTCGGCGAATATGGAGCCCGCATATCGTCCCAACTGTGTGAACTCATGCAGATACATCTCCACACTACCTTCTCCTTGCATTAGCCTTTGGAACTCATTTTCCATAGTAATGCGTTGTGCCGCTGGTAGGTGCTTTGCCAGGAAGAGTCGTGAGAACTCCTCAATCGACACTTGTATTAACAGTCTGCCAACTAAGTGGAGTAGTTCCATCTCATCCCACCATAAACGAGCCTCTACTTCTAGTAAGAAGGTGGCCAAGATGACCTTCTGATATTCCTCCATCCTGATCGCAGTCATTATCTGCTTGACGCGCGATAACCAATCTTCTGCCTGCGTAGGTGATCCCACACCCGAAAATGTAGGCGGATTGAAGCTCATGAACTGCTTCAACTGCCTTTCAGCTGCTCGAGGCTCCACAGCCGCAACAGGTTCTGGCCTTGCCGCAACCTATTCTGGCCTTAATGTCGGTTGCGCCTGCCTAGTAGGCTGTGTTTGAATCATCACAACAAGGCCTCAGCAACTAATCGAACAGTTTCCGCAGAAGGCGTAGGTGTAGGCACCTCAGCTGGTGTCGTACTCTCATCAGAACGCTGTGGCTCCGACTGCCCAGCACCACTTCGAGTCACCTATAGGTGAACAATACATACACATTAGCGACCTCACACAAGCATTAACAACAAGATAGGAACGCGCAGGTTCCTCAAATAAGTGTATTTGCATTTCTAAGTGGACATTCAAGAGTTCATGCGTGTTAACGTGGTTCGCACGTACACATGCTCGTCATCCCACAAAAGAATTCGACCACGAATTCGAAAGGAAAATACTGAGACAACTAATACCAAAAATGTAACGACTTCATCCGTTTATATAACATATAATAGAAGGTCTGGTCGGGGCCCCACACCATATGCTACAAAACTGGCGGGGAAGTCACGGGTTGATATCAGAGTTGCGCATCCTAACTCATAGCATTCTAGCGGAAGCTGTTAACATAAAACTGAACTCCAACAATGAATGCCCACTAACATAAACACCCATATTTATATAGGAATGTATCAAATACAATATAGTTCGGCCTTATGGCCTTACAGTTGTTCTTTACAAAGTGGCTTCCAAACATCGGCGCGCAGGCCGACCACACATGAACAAAACATCATATGTTAATTTTAGCCTTCAAGTACTAGCAGCAGCAGCAGGGACTTCAGCCTTTAAATGTCCCGCTCAGTTCTCCAGCACCTATACAAGGACAGCCACCCAACGGTGGCAAACAAGGCAACGGTCAGCATTCAGCTGACCAATTTATAACGACCCTATCCCTCACCCGGGGCAGTGGTTTCCTTTCCTACATGCATAACAATTCATAGCAGATATATGAACATCTTACATTGTGCTCTCATGCACAAACATTCCATCACAACAGTCAGCCACGCGGCCCGACGGTCCGTGCACTCAGGGTACATTCTTGGTGTACCATATAAACCAGTTGCCCACTGCCGTTCAAGGCCCGAAGCCCAACAACAAACTTGAGCATTTGCTCCATGGCGTGCAGCTGGTGACGTTAGTCTTAATGACCCGGGATTGGCTCGTAGCCCCCCTTGGTGTCATGGCGCGCATGCCTAAGACTCTCGCTATGCGTTCCAACAGAGCGCACTTTCAGGTCTTCAAGTTGGACGGACATAACGTAGGTCGGATCAACCACCCCTCATTGCTCAAATCGCTTTGCCATCACCGAGTACAGCGTACTCGCGGCTAAGAAGAAGGCACGAGTCGGTTTCACCTTACCTGTTTGGCATCAAGCCGTAAGAGCTCATCAAGCTCACACATAGCCAGACCGTCTGCACGGGACTGGCATTCATCGGTTAGCTAGGAGCCACGCCTCGCGTTAGCGACAGAACTCATTTTCCATCCCTAGGCTTCACCGTACATTCATAGCATACACTTGAAGGTATTTTTCTGGACTGCCAAGCCAGTACTTCCTACTACTACCCTTTACAGGCACCACCCATCAAGCGTCATAAGCATTACAAGCATCAGAGGGTCTTTTCCTAGACTTTTGCACCAGTACTTCCTGCTACTGCCCTTCACAGGTCCAACTCATCGAGCATCACAAGCATCACAAGGTTGTTTTCCTGGACTACCACTCCAGTATATCTTGCTACTGCCCTTCACAGGTCCAACCCATCGACTCCTTAAAATACACGTTTCATGCAGAGTCTTCTCCGGTGTATATATGCAACATCACCAATCCAGACCAACCTGTCCAGATGGGTTTCACACAGCATGCCTATTCCGTACTCCATTTCCGGATCTATATGCCAAATTATTAGAGATTCCAAGAATCAACCCAAGGGAAATCCCTTCACAATCCACCCTCTGGTGGGGGAATCACATGCACATGTCAAAAAGGAAGCCTTCACATGGCTAAGAAGGAAGATCGTTACCCTTGAAGATCGCTTCGGAGCCATGGACTTCTAGCCGGCTGGAAAGCACCGTAGTGGCTTTGCCTCCACAACACTAGCCTCAGATCTTGAATTGGAACTCCGCAGCTCCACCGGTGGCCAGCTCCCTTTCTCCTCCTCCTCCTTGCTCTCTCTCTAGTTTCTTAGAAAGAGGAAGGCTAAGTTCAAAATGAGAAAGCCTTTCTCATCCTCGGCCTTAAGGAAGGAGGGAGGAACTTGGGCCCTCAGATCCCAGCTGATAAAATGGACGGCCACGATTTTGCCATAAAAGCCTCATTTTTTCCTGACACGGCCTGTGACACGCCCGTGTCACAGGTCGTGTACCTTAAACGACCCACAATCGACTCATCCAGACCAGTACACGGCCATGTGACACGCCCGTGTCATGGGTCGTGTTCCCTGACACGCCTTCAGACACGCCCGTGTCTGTGGCCGTGTATATCAGGTTGCGCAAAACCATCTCAACCCGAGGACAACATGGCCAAGTGACATGCCCGTGTCCCAGGCTATGTGCCCAGATACACACCCGTGTCCACCCCGTGTTCACCAGGCCTCATTGCCCTGGCCAAAACCAGAAAAGAACACGGCCTGTGACACGCCTGTGTCACAGTCCGTGTGCCCTTATACGGCTGCAGACACGCCTCTGCCGGGTTTTTCATCGAACGAAGTTCTTCGACCAGAGGAGGACACACCCCCTGACATGCCCGTGTCGCAGGGCGTGTTCCCTCTCGAGAACTACTCGAGTGCAGATCGTCGAGCACTCGAGTGGCTGCCCAACCATACAGAGCAGGACATGTCCTGGGATACGCCCGTGTCCCAGGCCGTGTCACCCAACTTGAACTAAATCTGGGATTTTGGGGTGTTACATGGACAACCATTGATGGTCTGTTCAACAGGAAGAATGTAGTGCGGCTACAGTTCTTAGAGAATGAGTTTGTTAAAGCAACTCAAGGAGATCTACCCATCTCAAGGTTCTTTCTTAATATGAAGGACATGTGCGCTGAAATATCAGCATTAGATCCTGATTAGCCTATTTCTAAAGCTAAGTTGAAGAGGCACATAATCTGCAGTTTACGGAAGGAATATGTGGCCTTTGTGACTTTTGTTCAAGGATGGGCGACTCAGCCATCTTTGCTGGAGCTGTAGAATCTGATGGCATCACAAGAGAGCTTAGTTAGGAGGATGGCCGGGGTGACTATCTCTGAAGGAGGTAGTGAAGCTCTCTTCACTGATAAAAAGATGAAGAGGAGATGGGAGAAGAAGAAGAAGACAGCTGCTGGGGATTGGCCTTCAACTTCCTATCAACAAGAGAGGAGTGTTTCTCCAAAGAAGAACTGGAAGAAGGAGTTGAAGTGCTACAGGTGTAATCAGCCGGGTCACTTCAAGCGCGACTGCAAGGTCAAGATGCAGCCTGAGCATGTTGAAGATAAGGAGGGAGCTGGTTCCAGTGCTGAGGAAGCCGGGTGGGGAGGAGCTTTCATGACGAGCACATGTGTTCGTGCTCTTTCCACCGTGGACTACCAAGATGACTGGATAGTTGACTCGGGGTTGGTCATCACCTCACTGGAGACGAGTCGAAGTTATCATCGTTGCAAATGTTCTCAGGTAATGAAGATATTATTACAGCTGATGATTCTGTTCATATTGTAGAGAAGAAGGGTGTTGTTTCTTTGGATAGTGCTCAGGGTCCGCTCACGTTAAGGAGTGTTTATCACATACCTGACATGAAGAAGAATCTCTTCTCGGTGACCAATGCAGTTGATACGAGCTATCATGTTCTGTTTGGCCTAACAAAAGTAAGGTTTCTCTGCAACGTATCAACGGTAAAGGCTGATGTTGCTCATATAGAAAGAAGAGTAGGAGACTTGTTTGTTTTATCAACAATCTCTTATGTTGATCAGATGAGGGTCAACGATAGCACAGTTCTTTGGCATGAAATACTAGGGCATGTTGGGATGGACAAGCTGAAAGCTATGACGATGAGGAGCCTTGTGAAAGGCTTGCCGAAGTTGTCATCCTATGGAGATGGTCATGTTTGTGCGGGGTGTCAGTATGGTAAGGCTCATCGCCTTCCGTTTGACAAGTCACAAACAAGGAGCAAGACACCATTAGAGTGTATCCATGGTGATCTGATGGGGCCAACTGTCACTGCTAGTCTTGGAGACAACAGATATATGCTCATGCTGATTGATGACTACTCAAGATACACTTGGGTGTATTTCATGAAGGAGAAGTTAGCAGCTTTCCAATTGTTTGTAGACTTCAAGGAGCTGGTGGAGGGTCGTCTTGGCCTGCGGATCAATAAGTTTAGATCAGACAACGAAGGTGAGTTTGTTTAATCCGAGTTCTCTAGCTTTTTCAGGAAGCACGAGATCTAGAGAGAGCTCACTTGTGCTCATGCTCCACAACAAAATGGAGTAGCGAAGAGGAAGATCCATCATCTGATGGAAACCTACAAGTGTTGGCTTCATGCAAAGGGCATTCTCAGGTCCTTTTGGGCGAAATGAATGGCCTGCACAACTTATGTCATCAATCAGATGCTTCTGAGTCTGATCAACATGAAGTCTCTTATTGAAATGATGTTCAAGGAGAAGCCAAGCATGGAACACCTTCGGGTGTTTGGATCAACCTGCTATGTTTATGTACCAGATGCTCAAAGTACCAAGCTTGATGCAAAGGCAAGGAAGCTTGTCTTTGTGGGCTATGATGAGCAGAAGAAAGGATGGAAGTGCATGGATCCTGCGACAAGGAAGTTCGTTATATCAAGAGATGTGGTCTTTGATGAACTAACGTCGTATGGAGGTGTCTCTGTTGAGCTGCAGGAGAGCATGGTTGATGAAGGATAGAAGGAGGCTGCTGAAGATATTTAGGTGGAGCTGTCTATGTCACCAGGAGTTCCAGGTGTTTCAAGCTCTAGGTCAGAAGCTTCTAGTTCAGGAAGGAGGGGGAGCGATGCTCCAAGTATGCCAGAGATTGGAGCTGGATCTAAAGAAACAACAGAGGTGGTGAGCAAGGAGCAGACTCTTCGGAGGCCGAAGAGGACCATCAAGCCACCAACGTGTTATTGTGAAGGAAACACAATGAGCTTTTTCTGTTGTTTCTTCGCAGGCCCCCTGGATGAGCGGGAGCCTTTTAGCTTTAATGAAGCTACTAGTTTCAAGGAGTGGGAAGATATCATGGATGAGCAGATGGCTTCCCTCAAGAAGAATGAGACCTAAGACCTTATGCCCAAGGTTGATAGCGTTACTCCTGTGACCTACAAGTGGGTTTACAAGCTGAAGAAGAAGGTGGATGGAAGCATCGAGCGGTACAAGGCTTGTCTTGTAGCTCAAGGATTTTCACAACAGTACGATGAAGACTATGAGGAGATGTTCAGTCCCGTGGAGAAGATAACTTCAGTGCGGGTGGTGATGGCCTTGGCGGCTTGCTAGGGCTGGAAGATGTGGCAGTTAGACGTAAAGAATGTCTTTCTTTATGGGGATATCGACAAAGACATCTTTATGGATCAGTCACTTGGATGCGTATCTGAAGAACACTCGGACTACGTTTGCAAGCTCCGGAAAGCCCTATATGGTCTGAAGCAAGCTCCTCGAGCCTAGTATGGGAAAATTGTAGAATACCTCCAGTTCTGCGGTTATCTTGCTTCAAATTCAGACTCGAGCATGTTCGTCAAGAAGAAGGGGGAGCTTCTGGTCTTGGTACTGTTGTACGTGGATGACATGATCATCACAGATAACTCCAAGGAGGAGGTAGCTAGGCTCAGGGCAGAGCTAGCTATTAGGTTCGAGATGAAGGATCTGGGTAAGCTCCACCATTTCCTTGGACTTGAGGTGGAAAGGAAAGAGAGCGGCATACTCGTGTCCCAGAAGGGCTATGCCGAACGGATCGTTCAACATTTTGGCATGCGGGAGGGGAAGAGCAGCTCTACTACTTTTGATTTGGGCATCAAACTTCGGCGAGATGAGGGAAGGATTCTTCTATATCCTTTGGTGTTTTGGGCTCTGGTTGGGAGCCTTATTTACTTGACGATTACATGGCCAGACATCGCTTATGCAGTTGGTCGAGTAAGTCGGTATATGGCGGAACCCAGGAAGCCTCATTTGATGGCGGCAAGGAGCATCCTGAAGTACGTGATGGCCACTTCTAATATGGGTCTCCTTTATAGAGGATGCACAGGTTTTACTCTTCAAGGATACTCAGATGCTGATTATGGGGGAGATTCAGATAACCAGAAGTCAACATCTGGTTATGTCTTCATATGTGGATCAGTCAGTATCTCTTAGTGTAGCAAGAAGCAAGACTTGGTGTCCGTCTCTATTACGGAAGCAGCGTACAAGGCTTCGGCTTTGGCTGCTCGGGAATCCATCTGGCTCAGGAGATTAGTAGATGATGTCTATGAAGAAGTGCGCGGTTTAACTCTGCTGTGCGGTGATAATGAAAGTGCTCTGAAATTGGTGAATAATTCAGTTTGCCACGCATGAACCAAGCATATAGAGATTGAGCACCACTTCATTCGGGAGAAGGTGTTTGAAGGATCTCTTATGGTGGAGCATGTGTGGAGTGAGGACAATATCGCGGACATCTTCACGAAGCCGTTGTCGAAGGTGCCATTTACACGATTATAAGGGTTGCTGTGCCTGGTCACCACTACTCACTTCAAGGGGGAGTGTTGAAAATTGTGAAGTGAAAGTGGGGGTTGATCAGGCAGACCGCGCGGCCTGGGCGAATAGTCTGGAAGACTGATGGTGCGACCTGGGCGGTCTGAGGTTGCGGCCTGGTGATGGCGACCAGCTTGTTCAGCTTGTTCTACTGAAGTAACCTGGCGGATAGGTGGTATATCCGCGGGGAAGTGGTGGACTCTTTTTGATTTCGCGGAGTCTGCTTGTTGCGGACTGCTCTGGGAGATCGCAAAATCGGCTTCGGCTGTTGCCCTTGATCTCGGTTGGTGCGGTTTGAAGATAGCCGCGGAGTTTGCGGATTGGCGAACTGGTTCAGGTTTGGTGGACTAAGCGGACTGATGTTCGTGTCCGTCGAGTTCGCGCCAGGTTTTGGTTGGTTGCTGGACTTGGTCACAATCTGTGACTAGTCCAGGTTGATTGCAGAGTCTGCAATGTCTGCTGGTTGAACGGGTGGTTTGTGTCTAGTGTTCGTAGACTTGTGTTGCCGGCTGTTACGCTGTTCGTGGGCAGTGCGGGCTGGTGCTGTGTCCACTAGAGCGTGTAGACTGATTCGGTGTCCGCCAAGTTACGAACTGGCTTTCTGCCTTGATGCCTAGCGGATTGGCTGGTGTCCGGCCTTGTCGTTGCGGACTGGGCGGACTGATTGGTGCTAGCTACGGGCTGGGGTGGTGACTCTATCCACTAGGGTGGTGATCACACTCCTCTCTGCGCCTATAAATAGGATCCCCCATCACATCAACAATAATTGAATGAACAGTAAGTTGAGCGTGAGTTCATTGCTGCAACCTCGGTTTTCTTGTCCGCGCGGATTGACAAGTTTTAACTGGTTGATGATTGCAGATTGTGCGCTAGCACTGAGAAGCCAGGAGTTTGGTTTTGATTGTGGTCAGGAATCAGTGGAGCTTGCGGTTAACAATCAGCGGGTTTGCAGCAGGTCGCTTTTGCGTCCAACCAGTCTTCTCTCCTTCAGCAATTCCAGTTCAATAACCTGTCCGCCGGTCTCGGCGGTCTAGGAGGTCTGTTCTTTCAGTTCGGAGGCGGCTTGCAAAGCGGTCGTTCAATATAATAACGGGTTGTCCGCGGACTTCGCGGACTCCATAGATCAGTGGTGCAGCAACAACTTGGCGGTCTCAGCGGGCTCGACGGTCTCTGAGGCAGTCCGCCCGACTTGAAATTACTTGTTTCTTGTTTGCTTCTCCTTTGTACTTGGCGAAATCATGTCTCGCCATGTATGTCTTGTATTGTAATTAAGATGGTTGATAATACATGATTTGTGGTTGCCCTCTGTTGTCTCTGATTTACTTAACTTGGTTTATGGTTGAAGTGTTCTTGTGTCTGGTTCCCGCCTTCCGCTTGATCAAGTTGTCAGCTTGATAGCTCTGAAAGTTTTACTTGATATCAGAGCTATCTCCCTGATCATCTTGTAAAATTTTAATAGGGACAAAACCAAACACACGAGAACATTGTGCATGGCCAGTGCACAGGAACGCGCATACACGACTAGCGTGCTGGTTGGGCGTGCGACCATGCGACTAGCTAGCACACGCGTCAAGCGCCCATGCCTGCACATGTTCACGCGCGCGCACAAGGACATCGTGTGTCTGTGGCCAGCCAATGTATGTGCACGGCCAGTGCGCGCGCCACCTCCAGCCACCTCTGCTAATCACCATCGATGGGCAACGTGCCCCGACCACCCAATTCACTTGATGGGCATGCTTGTCATTTTGGGAAAATTGGTGACCCGGATGACCCGGATGACCCGAACAGAGCGACATCATTTGCTAACTCAGGATTCAGCTGGACACAATTACCAACGCGTCTATTCAAGAAAGCTATAAAAGACCCTTAGAACTTCTTTTGAAGACGAGCAATTTGAGAGACTATAGAGAACTCTGAGGTATTCCGGCGAGAATGTGGGACTAAAATCATTCCATCACTCGGATTTCGCTCTCCTCTCTCTATTCCGCTCACGCACAACACACTCACAGACGTTGTGGCAGACGAAGAAAATAGCTCAAGAGAATGCACCCGTGGAAGCTCCTGCAGACACACTTCAAGACTTCATGAACTTGGTCCTTTTTTCTATTTCTCTACACTCAAAGCTTGTAACGGATCAGAGAGGTGCCCTGTCACCCTCCTAGGAACTCAAATACTTTTAAACAAAGGGAAAATAATGGATTTTAGCCCGACACAGATCCTGTCACATGATTTTTCACTCTTTCCGGACTTTCCACATTAAAAACGTCTGTTTCATTGGTGTTTGGATCTCTTTGACTGTCTTCGTCCCCGATCTGACTCACATCTAAGGTGATCGATCTGATTCTCTAGACCAGAGGAAAACCGAACGACCCACGACAACAATCTCAGGAGAGGCCGAACGCGTACTCTAGGTGACTAGCTAAATGCGTGATCGAACTTTGCGAGTTATAAAAAAATGAAATATGGTTGAATAAGGAGGGTTAAAAAAATGTGTGCATGTAGCTGCATGTGTGGAAGATGCAAAAGGCTTCTCCAGTAATTGTTGGAGTTACCATGGTGATCTAGAAGTGGTCAAACATGTAATCTCACTGCCAACGTGATATGAGCCTGCAGGGTCGCACATAAGAGATGTGGAGAAGTTGGATGATTGACTGTGTTGGTAAAGGTTACCAATCACCGACCTGAATGGGGTTATGGGCAATGTGTTGCCTTAAAGGATCGTCGGGTTGGACAAATGTTGCCTTGAAGGATTGGTAAGAATAGTCGACCGAGGGTCGACGAGTATCGTCGACCGCAAGGTCGACGATCGTCGACCGCAGATCGATGATTATCGTCAACCCACGTTCGACGTGAATCGTCGAGTATTGTACTCTGATTCTCGCCGACTGATTCTCGCCGATCCTAGGTGATTCTCGCCGATCCTAGGTGATTCTCGCCGATTGATTCTCGCCGATTGATTCTCACCGAATCTGCTAGGTGATTCTCGCCGATCCTAGGTGATTCTCGCCGATTGATTCTCACTGAATCTGCTAGGTGATTCTCGCCGATTCTGGAACCCTAATTTTTTGGGTGGTCTGCGGATAGCGATATTCCTAAGTCTGTTTATGCGTTTGGTATAAACAGAGACTTAGGGTTTTCGGGAAAAATGCTTACTGATCGAATCGGAGAAAGAGCTGATCGAATCGGGTAGCGATTTCTTCGTTTGTTCCGCCGATCGCGATTTCCCGCCGATGGAAGCGTTCTGCCGCCGTGCTCGCTCCGTCGACCTCCTCCTCTCTGGCGATTGTCGCTGGTGTTGCTATCCCTAACGCGGACATAGCAGTCCGTGGAATAGCAAGGTGCGGTCACTCTCCTTCTCGATTATCCGTGCGACGGAAAAGTCGGTGTTCTCCCGCTCGTGTGGATTTCTGCAGAGACGTGGATATCATTCCATGTAGAACTCGCCACCAGCAAGAACACAAAGCTTGGAGCATCTCCGTTGAGTTGTGACTCAACGCCACCGAGGTAATTTTTGTCTAGTTGTATGTTAACTTCTTCATTCAACTACCATGGCCCGATCCCATCTCTTTTGGGTTTTCTTGATGTTTTTATTCTTCCGCTGCGTGCACAAGTGTTGTGCCATCCTCATAGAGAAACCCAACAGTGGTATCAGAGGGAGGTTCCGGCCATGATTGTTGTATTGGAAGTTTTGTTATTCCAGTGCGTGTAAACCTAGGGATTTAGAAGTGTTCTAAATGTCTAGATTTAGTCTTGGTACCCCGCCAAGAACTTCTGGGATTTCGTGGAAATTTCTAATTGTTAGAAATTGTAGTCTCCTTAGCAGTAACCATCCCTCGAGGTTGTTTTGGATTTTGAATCCAACATAGATAGATGAGCTTGTCTACTGCTTTAAGTTGAGTTGTCTTTGCTTTTGTCCAATGCATGTAAATATAAGGATTTGGAAGTTTCCGGATGTTCAGATTTAGCCCTTCCTTCTATCAAATGTTGATGGTGTCAGGTTGTGCACATAAGGGATGCATGTGGTTTTAGAAAAATTGTTTTTCTTTGGATGTGCACATTGATCAAATGTTGATCATGGTTAACTGTTAACCTATAATTAAAATCCCTTCATCAAATACTAAGTGTTCGGATGCCTTCCGATGGATGACACTCTTCCTGCCTCGATCGATGAAGTGTGAGCTTGCCAAAGCAAGGTGCATTAATCTATCTTGGTAAGGGTGCGAGCGGATAATTGTGATATCTCACTGTCGACATCGGGTCCAGCTTAACTAGGTGACCTCAAAGGTTGAGTGCCTAGAGGCATAGGGTTGGCATGCACCATATGATGGATGCGAGTAAGGAGTTATTCACCAACCATACAAGAATTGCATGAGGATGCAATTGGCAAGCGTTGCCTACCTAAATAACCGCATCGTGAGAGGAAAGCCAAAGCTGACTCATTGTGTTGGTGAAATACGGATCTTGTCCACTAAGAGAGTAGCTCGCATGAACTCTCCGAATTATTAGTGAGGGCTATCATTTCGAATAAAATAGTGGGAGTGTTTTAATTGAAGTCCAAATTAAAATAAATTGTATTTGAAATTTTGGTACTGATTTTATTCTGCATAAATTCTTGTAGAATTCCATGGCAAGTGTTTCACACTCCATGTTGTCTCTGAGAGCCATCCTTGAGAAGGATAAGCTCAGTGGGACTAATTACATGGACTGGTACAGGAACCTGAGAATTGTTCTCGGGCAAGAGCGAAAGCTCTATGTCTTGGAAGAAGAAGCCCCCGAGGTGCCGACCGGGAACTCTTCCCGTGCTGAGAAGGATGCTTATAAGAAGTATACTGATGATGCTTTAGATGTCGAATGCCTTATGCTTGCCACTATGAACTCTGAGCTTCAGAAGCAACATGAGAACATGGGGTGCAAGGAGATTGACGAGCATCTCAAGAAAATGTTTCAAGGGCAGGCTCGTCAAGAGAGGTTCGACGTCACAAAAGCGTTGTTTCAGTGCAAGATGGGAGTTCGAGACTCAGTAGGGACTCACGTACTCAAGATGATTGGGTATATAGAGAACCTTGAAAGGCTGGGTTTTCCTCTTGGTCAAGAGTTGGCCACAGATCTGATCCTGCAATCGTTGTCGGACAGTTATGAGCAGTTCGTCTTGAACTACAACATGAATGAAATAGACAAGACACTGCCCGAACTCCTAGGCATGTTGAGAACTGCCGAAATCAATATGAAGAAGGCCAAGCCTGCCAGCCCCATACTGATGGTGCATAAGGGCAAGGGCAAGGGCTCTAAGAAGACGAAGGTGGGACCTAAGTCATATCTTGAGCTCAAGTCTTCTGCACTGATGAAAAAGAAAAGCACGGTGAAGGAAGGGAAATGCCACCACTGTGGCAAGGCTGGTCATTGGAGGAGGAACTGTCCTTCGTACATTGAAGGTCTGCAGAAAATGAAGGGAGATATGACTTCCGCTTCAAATGTTCACGTTATAGAGATAAACTTTTCTGCTCCTTCATCTTGGGTATTGGATACCGGATGTGGTTCTCACATTTGTACAAATGTGCAGGAACTGGGAAGGAGAAGATTGCTGAGTAAAGGGGAGGTGGACCTCCGCGTCGGTAATGGAGCAAGAGTTGCTGCTGTAGACGTAGGGGTTTACCGTCTTTCTTTGCTCAGTGGGCTTGTAATAGAACTAGATAATTGTTATTTTGTTCCGACCATAACTAGAAACATTATATCTATTTCATGTTTGGACATGATTGGATTTTCTTTTATAATTAAGAACAACTGTTGTTGTATATTTAAGAATGATGTTTGTTATGCTGTAGCCCAATTGTTTAATGGTCTTTATGTTTTGAACTTGGACCATCTGATCTGTAATGTAGAAAATAATAAAAGACTAAGAACAAATGACTCGAACCCTACATTTCTCTGGCATTGTCGTTTGGGCCATATCAACGAGAAGCGCATATCCAAGCTCCATAGAGATGGACTTTTGGACTCATTTGATTATGAATCATTTGAGCGATGCGAATCTTGTTTGTTAGGCAAGATGACTAAAGCTCCTTTCACTGGTTATACTGAGAGGGTTGAGGATCTCTTGGGTGTTGTACATAGTGATGTATGCGGACCCATGAATTCCATGGCTAGAGGTGGGTATTTCTACTTTGTTACATTTACTGATGATTTCAGTAGATACGGATATGTGTATTTTATGAAGTGCAAATCCGAGACCTTTGAAAAGTTCAAAGAGTTCAAGAATGAAGTAGAAAACCAGTTGGGTAAAAGGGTTAAAGCACTCCGATCTGATCGAGGTGGCGAATACCTGAGTCATGAGTTCCGTGATCATTTGAAAGAGTGTGGTATTGTATCACATCTCACTCCACCTAGAACACAACAACATAATGGTGTGTCTGAGAGGAGAAATCGTACTCTGTTAGACATGGTACGTTCGATGATGAGTCATGCAGACTTGTCTGTTTCCTTTTGGGGTTTTGCTTTAGAGACTGCTGCAATGACATTGAATCGCGCTCCAACGAAAACGGTTCTGAAGACACCATATGAGATATGGACTGGGAAGCGTCCTAGTATGTCGTTCATTAAAATTTGGGGCTGTGAGGCATACGTGAGACGTCAAATGTCTGACAAGCTGGAACCCAAATCGGACAAATGTTATCTGGTGGGATATCCTAAGGAAACGAAAGGGTATTATTTTTACCTACCGTCTGAGGGCAAAGTGTTTGTCGCAAGGACTAGTGTCTTCTTGGAGAAAGAGTTCTTATCAAGAAAGACTGAAAAGGTAGAGCTTGAAGAAGTTCAAGAACCACATGTAGTGAATGAACCGGAATTGGATTCTGAGACAGGACTACAAGATGTTGTAGCTAGAGAACCTGCTCAAGGAACACAAGTCCTACGTAGATCTGGTAGACCGAGGTTTGAGCCTGAGAGATATGGATTTCTCGTGTCTCAAATAGGTAATGTGTTGCTTATGGATCATGATGATGAACCAGCAACCTACCAAGAGGCTATGAATGGACCGGACTCCGACAAATGGCTTGAGGCTATGAAATCCGAAATGGACTCCATGTATGCAAACCAAGTTTGGAACTTGGTGGAACCACCTGAAGGGGTACGACCCATAGGGTGCAAGTGGGTCTTCAAGAAGAAGACCGACATGGATGGGAATGTACAGACATTCAAAGGGCGACTGGTGGCTAAGGGTTTCAAGCAAATTCATGGTATTGACTATGATGAGACCTTTTCCCCTGTTGCCATGGTAAAGTCCATAAGGATATTGCTTGCTGTTGCTGCGTATTATGACTACGAGATCTGGCAGATGGATGTCAAAACGGCTTTCCTTAATGGAAACCTCCTTGAGGAAGTGTATATGACACAACTCGAGGGTTTTGTATCCCCAGATGAAGCCACTAAAATATGCAAGCTGAATAAGTCCATCTATGGACTGAAACAGGCCTCTCGAAGTTGGAATCTTCGTTTTGATGAGAAAATCAAAGAGTTTGGTTTCATCAAGAATGAAGATGAGCCTTGTGTTTACAAGCGAATCAGTGGGAGCATTGTTGTCTTCAAGATCTATAGAGATAGATCGAAGAAGTTGCTGGGTTTGACCCAGAGTACGTACATCGAAAAGGTGTTGAAGCGGTTCAACATGCTTGAGTCCAAGAAAGGATTTTTGCCCATGTCTCATGGTGTGAATCTCTCTAAGGACCAGTGTCCAAAGTCTTGTGAAGATAAGGACCGCATGAAGTTGATTCCATATGCTTCGGCAATTAGATCAATCATGTACGCGATGTTATGTACTCGACCCGACATCTTCTTTGCTTTGAGCATGACTAGCAGGTATCAGTCAGACCCCGGTGAGTGTCACTGGATTGCAGTCAAGAATGTCCTGAAGTACTTGAGAAGGACTAAGGATGTGTTCTTGGTGTATGGTGGAGAGGAAGAGCTCGTTGTAAGTGGTTACATGGATGCTAGCTTCCAAACTGATAGAGACGACTCCAAGTCTCAGTCAGGTTTTGTGTTTTGCCTGAATGGAGGAGCTGTGAGCTGGAAGAGTTCCAAGCAAGAGACAGTTGCTGATTCTACAACAGAGGCCGAGTATATCGCCGCAGCTAATGCGGCGAAGGAGGCTGTATGGATTAGGAAATTCATCGGCGAGCTTGATGTAGTTCCTAGCATTGTTGGTCCCGTAGTTCTCTACTGTGATAACAATGGTGCAATTGCACAATCTAAGGAACCTAGATCCCATCAGCGCTCCAAGCACATACTTCGGCGGTTTCATCTTATTCGTGAGATTGTCGAACGAGGAGATGTGAACATTTGTAGAGTGCCGACTGAGGAGAATATTGCGGATCCACTGACAAAGCCTCTCGCGCAGAGAAAGCATGATGGTCATACTAGATCGATGGGTATACGATACCTAAATGATCAACTCTAGTGAGAATCTTGTGGATTGCATGTAAACATGTATTTTGTTGGCCATTTGTTCATATGATGAACAGTGTACCTAGTTTTTCTCTTACAATTAATGGCAAGTTCTTTTATTATGAGTTTTTTCTTTCTATATGATAGTTAAATGTTAACATAATAGATACCCTTAGAATGTTCGCTTCCATGGGACATCAAGTACGTGACTTGAATGTGAGAGCCTATGATTTATTTGAAGCTTCATTCTTAAAAGGTCCCTGGTCGAGTATCATCATAGAAGCTAAGGGTGATGATGGTACATGAAGGCTAGCACGTGCGTTGACTGATGACCGGTTCTCACAGGTCATGATATTGTGATATCAAGTCATCACGTGGGTACTTGTTAGTGAACAAGTTGTACTGGACAGACCCAACCTGAGACTACTCTGTGGATTGTCATCCAATCGTGTCACGAGTAGGTCTCAATTGACAATGGTGTTGTGGTCCTTTGACCTGAAGTCACAGCATTCATCAAGTGAGGAAGAGCGTGCTTTGATGCCATCTAAAGTCTTCCTTGAGAAAGGTTGATGATAAGGGTGGTTGTTGGGCATGTTACGAATCATTTGGGTGTTTGTGTGTGAGCAGATATGGGATTTGTCCTCCTGTATGACAGGAGTTGCATCCATGGGCCCCTTGATGGAACTGGACTGAGAAATGCATGGTCATGCTTGGTTGAGTCAATATGTGATATTGGACTCACCATTCTCTGGAAGTCCGTCCTGGATCAAGAAACTTGGATTGAGCTATTACGAGGGTGACACGGTCCATGCCTCTAGTTCTTTCCGGATGTAAGGGACAAAGGGACAAAGACAACGTTGATACATTGGTCATAAAGGCTTATGTTTTATAAACTCTTATTGCTTGGGGAGCAATGATGCATTGCTAGATGCCGCTCATTGTTTGTGAGGTTTTTGGTTTGATACTTTCAAGATCAAGTGGGAGACTGTTGGAGTTACCATGGTGATCTAGAAGTGGTCAAACATGTAATCTCACTGCCAACGCGATATGAGCCTGCAGGGTCGCACATAAGAGATGTGGAGAAGTTGGATGATTGACTGTGTTGGTAAAGGTTACCAATCACCGACCTGAATGGGGTTATGGGCAAAGTGTTGCCTTAAAGGATCGTCGGGTTGGGCAAATGTTGCCTTGAAGGATCGGTAAGAATAGTCGACCGAGGGTCGACGAGTATCGTCGACCGCGGGTCGACTATCGTCGACCGCAAGGTCGACGAACGTCGACCGCAGATCGATGATTATCATCAACCCACGTTCGACGTGAATCGTCGAGTATTGTACTCTGATTCTCGCCGACTGATTCTCGCCGATCCTAGGTGATTCTCGCCGATCCTAGGTGATTCTCGCCGATTGATTCTCACTGAATCTGGTAGGTGATTCTCGCTGATCCTAGGTGATTCTCGCCGATTGATTCTCACCGAATCTGCTAGATGATTCTCGCCGATTCTGGAACCCTAATTTTCTGGGTGGTCTGCGGATAGCGATATTCCTAAGTCTGTTTATGCCTTTGGTATAAACAGACACTTAGGGTTTTCGGGAAAAATGCTTACTGATCGAATCGGAGAAAGAGCTGATCGAATCGGGTAGCGATTTCTTCGTTCGTTCCGCCGATCGCGATTTCCCGCCGACGGACGCGTTTCGCCTCCGTGCTCGCTCCGTCGACCTCCTCCTCTCCGGCGATTGTCGCTGGTGTTGTTATCCCTGGCGCGGACCTAGCAGTCCGTGGAATAGCAAGGTGCGGTCACTCTCCTTCCCGATTATCCATGCGACGGAAAAGTCGGTGTTCTCCCGCTCGTGTGGATTTCTGTAGAGACGTGGATATCATTCCACGTAGAACTCGCCACCAGCAAGAACACGAAGCTTGGAGCATCTCCGTTGAGTTGTGACTCAACGCCACCGAGGTAATTTTTGTCTAGTTGTATGTTAACTTCTTGATTCAACTACCATGACCCGATCCCATCTCTTTTGGGTTTTCTTGATGTTTTTATTCTTCCGCTGCGTGCACAAGTGTTGTGTCATCCTCATAGAGAAACGCAACAGTAATTTGGGAAGCAACAGCACATCCATCCATTCATCACCACATTATATTCTACACAGCCTGCATGTGACATAAATGGTGTTGGATGTGGAGAGATTTTTAAGTCTGGAGCCCGTCCCTAAATCTTCCTCCGGGAGCCATACCAGTTTGTCGCGTGGAAGAGGTGACGGTGGTGATCAAAAACTAAAAGAACTTGGGGATTGGTGAACCCGTTTCCTTACCCCAGAAAGAAGGAACCCGGAGTCCGGACTCCGGATGCAAAAATTTCACGTTGGATCTGAGGCCTCCTTAGTGCCTCTCCTGGGACTTTGCCTAATTACAAGTTGCACTTTTTGTTGGAATCAAGAAAATACTAGTGTCAAATGTTCAGAGTAAGGTGTAGGCTAATGTTACTGAACTCGCGATCTAACCTCATGGAACTTGTGACAAGAGCGAGGGCGAGAGAGCTAATAAATGGGATCTAGGGTCCTTTTGGGACGGCGGTAGTGGTCGTAAACTTGGTGGTTATGACCCGTAGATCATGAACGTCCCATCTCACCTAAGGAATTATCCACTTTTATATTCAAAATTAGTTTTTTTTTCTTAGTGGGTGTACGTCATAATTGCTGCCGTGTTTTTTTTAAAATTGATAATTGATGTCGCGTGAAACACATATTTTATGATAGTGATGATTTTGTCTGAATTCACCGGAGCAGGACGGCTAAGCGGTGCCTCTAGTGAAAAAAATGTGATCTTAGGATTCTTTTGATTGAGCGGTGATGGGAGGAGCTGGCGGGTTCAAACGGAGGGGTCGAACAGGAGGGGAGGAGGCGGGGTTGGAAAAGCTCTGATTTTGCGACATTTTCTCTGTCCGGCGGGTGCAAACAGAGCAAACGCTGCTGGCGCCCGTTTGATTACTCGCCGTCCGACAGCGTTTGCTACAAACGGAGGTGACGAAATACCAAACCAAACGGAGCCTTATTTTCACCGGTCAAGCGGTTATGGTCTGATTCATGCGGTCGTAACCGCTTGACCGGTGAAAATAAGTACTCCCAAACGGAGTCTATGTCTCCGATTTCTTTGCTGCCTTCCTCGCAGAGTTCACACGATCAGTATCTAATTGGCCTTGCGACCTCAAAATCGAGCGATTTTCGAGTGATTTTCGTGTTTTGAATAATGTGAGGAGCCCGATATTGAAGAGGGCATTAATGGCATCGAAATATTGGGAATAAATGCATTTATTTTAATGGCAGAAGAAGGCTACGTCGTCTATTTCGGTTGGTTAGCATTGAAAATGGTGGGACATGCCATTAATTGTTGGGCCATTTCCTTCTTACAATAATTACCATCTCATAGTTGTAGGGTTTGTGGTGGGACATGCCATACTCATGATACATTATTCGTATAGTAGTCTGATTATTCGGGATAATTTTTGGGTACGGTACTCACACAGCTACAGCTACAGTGCCGTGCAAGTACCCATGCAGCCGTATACTAGCACATCAAGATTTGTGCGAGTGCATCGCTGTTCAATCAAATCACATCAAGATTTGTGCGAGTTCATCGCTGTTCAATCGAACGGCTGGATGCGGTACTCGCACGGCACTGTAGCTGTGCGAGTACCGTACCCAAAAATTGCTCGATTATTTGTGATCCTATGACGGAACATTTTTTGACGAAAATATGATCATATTGAAATACGGTCATATTTATTGATCATATATGCTTGTATTTTGATCAAATATGTTTTTTTTGCAGCAACCAACAGTCTGAAGCGGCTAACGCACAGTAATCGTGGGTGAGAGTAACGTACGAAAAGAAATTCTCAGTAAAAGAGATTAGTTCGATATTTAGGCTCTGTTTGACGACAGATTTTTATGTGCAAGTTGTTAGGCGAAACCATTGAGGATCACGCATAGAGGGGATGAGTGAAGATATACCTCCGGCCATGGGGCCAAATGAGAGCAGGAAAACTTGATCCCGGTGGAGTAGCGGTGTCGGGGTAGACACCCGATTTCAGCCTTTAGGATCACGCACCACCGAAAACTTCGACTGGATCCCGGCTTGAGATCGCCGGCTCTGGATCTCGAGGAGAGGCGCCGCGCCGAGAGGGGAGGCGGAACGCCGCGGGCCTGAGAGGGGAGGCGGGAACGCCGCGCGCCTGAGAGGGGAGGCGGGAACGCCGGGGCTCGCCGGACCTGGATCGCGATGAGAGGAGCTGCGCCGGAGAGGGGAGGCGGGAACGCCGGGGCTCGCCGGACCTGGATCGCGATGGCGAGGGGGCGCGCAGGAGAAAATCGCGAAGATCGCAATGGGGGCCGGAACTGCTCGGGCTTCTAGGGTTGGGAGAGAACCGGAAATGTTGAGGAGTTATAAGATGGGTTTAACACTCCTATATATACCCCAATCTAGGGCCTCAAGCAATCTTGATCGATCGTGGCCGTACATCCTCCCATCTAGAGGATCTTGACATAAAAACCGCGATCAGACTTGAACCACTCGCCACAAATGGGTTCATCGAGTCACCCCGTTATACTATCACCCTACCGGACTCCTACGTGTCGAATCAAATTAGATAATCTAACATTCTCCCACTTGGCTCGACACGGAGAAAATCCTTCCTATTATTTAGAAAATAATAATTTTGCTTTATAAGAGTAAAATAACACTAGACTGAACATAAAGAAAATTTCCGTATGGCCATACATAATAAAAGAAAAAAAACCAGTGACTCTTGGCCCAAACTTTATGTGACGTCTTCATACCTGCATAGGACGTCACCACCACATGGACTGCAGCGGTTGTACCTTAAGCAGTAGGCACTTCCCTTCCGCAATCACAATGTAGCCGTTAAATCCTATCAAGTGCTTTACGCGGCATTAATCCTTTATGAGTGGAAGCTCCCACTCTTTAATGCAATATTAAATCTCTAATAATACTTTAATATGCGCAACAGAGATAGTATCCTGAAAAATTGCATTAATCACTCACAACAGGAAAAATAACATAAAAATGTCATGACAACTTCAAACATCAAGCGACTCCACAAGTCCCATTCTTTCTACATGACTTTTGTAAAGCTTAGGTGGGAGCCCTTTAGTCATGGGATCTGCTATCATAAGCAGTGTGCCTATATGCTCGATGATGATTTTACCTTCCTGTTCGTTCTCTCTAACCACCAAAAACTTTATGTCAATGTGTTTGCTGCGGCTCCCACTTTTATTGTTCTTGGCAAAGAACACTGCTGCAGCATTATCACAAAAAAGCTTCATGAGCTTAGGAACTGTATTCATCACCCTAAGACCTGAGGAGAAATTCCTCAACCACAATGCCTGCTTCGTTGCTTCATAGCATGCAATAAACTCTGCCTCCATAGTCGAGGATGCAATGAGGGTCTGTTTGACACTCTTCCACGCTACTGCACCACCAGCCAACATAAAGATGTAGCCCGATGTGGATTTCCTCGAGTCTTGGCAGCCTGCAAAGTCTGCATCTGTGTATCCGACCAGGTCCAGATTGTCGGATTCTTTATATGTAAGCATGTAATCTTTCGTCCCCTGGAGATATCGCAACACTTTCTTGACAGCTATCCAGTGCTCCATTCCAGGATTACTTTGGTATCTTCCCAACATCCCTACAACGAATGCAATGTCCGGTCTAGTGCAAACATCTAAGTAGACCAAACTGCCAACCGCAGATGCAAACGAGATATTTTTCATGGATTCCAATTCCAGAGAATTTTTGGGACATTGTGACAAACTAAATTTGTCACCCTTTACAATGGGAGCTATTGAACTGGAACAGGTTTTCATATTGAATCTCTCTAGAATTTTGTTGATATAGGCCTTCTGAGATAACCCCAAGATCTTTCTAGATCTATCTCTATGTATCTCGATTCCTATAACATAGGAAGCCTCCCCTAAATCTTTCATATCAAAATTCTTAGAGAGAAATTGTTTAGTCTCCCATATCATTCCCAAATCATTGCTTGCTAGCAAAATGTCGTCAACATATAGGACTAATAACATAAACTTGCTCCCACAGACCTTGATGTATATGCAATCATCTACAATGTTTTCCTCGAAACCGAATGAGATAATCACATGTGAAACTTTATATACCATCGTCGTGCGGACTGTTTTAGCCCATATAGTGACCTTAATAATTTGCATACAAGCTTATGGCCTTTCTCCGAAACGAAGCCTTCGGGTTGGATCATGTATACTTCCTCCTCAAGATCCCCATTTAAGAATGCCGTTTTGACATCCATTTGATGTAGCTCCAGATTAAAATGAGCTACTAGGGCCATGATTATCCTTAATGAATCCTTCTTAGAAACTGGAGAGAAGGTGTCGTGATAATCAATACCCTCCCTTTGAAGGAAACCTTTGGCTACAAGTCTTGCTTTATATCGTTCGATGTTACCAGAGGTGTCAACTTTGGTCTTATAGACCCATTTGCAACCTACCGCACGCGAACCTGCTGGTAACTCTACTAGAACCCATACTTGATTGACTGCCATTGAGTTAATTTCTTCCTTCATGGCTTCATACCATTTATCAGAATCAGTACGGCTCATGGCCTCTGAAAAGGTGAGGGGGTCTTGATTGAGTCCAGACAGGTCGTCGGTCTCTTGTAAGTACACTACATAATCTGATGGAATAGCCGACCTTTTGGCTCTTGAAGATCTTCTCAAATCTGGTTGATCAGGTGGTTGTGGTGCAGTCTCAACCACTGGTAGTGGTTCCTGGATGACTGCTTCACTGACCACTTCTTCATGAGAGTTCTGGATAGGGGGATCATCGATCACGCCTTCATAAGTTGGATCTGAATAGGTAGGTGTTGAGCCATAGCGGGCAAGAGCCCACCAGGGTCAACACCACTACCAGAGTGTGCAGTCTCCTGCATCTCTTCTATCACAAGCTTATGAGAACTATTCTCGCCAGTGTGAATTTCCTCAAGAAATTTGGCATTCCTTGCTTCAACTATTTTTTGCGTGTGAGAGGGACAATAAAACCTAAAACCCTTGGATTTTTCTGCATAACCCATAAAAAAGCCACTGATTGTCCTCGGGTCTAATTTCCTTTCATGTGGGTTGTATATCCTAACCTCTACTGGACAACCCCATATGTGCACATGGTTTAAACTGGGCTTCCATCCATTCCATAACTCAAACGGTGTTTTAGGAACAGATTTGGATGGAACCCGGTTCAAGATGTACACGGCAGTCTTCAAGGCTTCACTCCACATGTTAGGAGGGAGAGATGAGACACTAGTCATGCTCCTTACCATGTCCATTAATGTACGATTCCTCCTTTCAGCTACGCCATTTTGTTGTGGCGTGCCGGGCGTCGTATATTGAGCTATGATTCCATGTTCCTGAAGGAATCTAGCAAATGGACCTGGTCTTTGAGTTCCATCTATGAACCTACCATAATATTCACCGCCTCTGTCAGATCTTACAATTTTGATACTCAAACCAGATTGTTTCTCTACCTCTGCCTTATAGACTTTGAAAGCATCGAGTGCTTCAGATTTGTCATTCAAGAGGTAAAGATACATGTATCTTGTAAAATCGTCAATGAAAGTAATAAAATACTTTTGACCATTCATGCAGAGGGTGTTAAATGGTCCACAGATATCAGTGTGAATAATCGTTAATTTAGTATCAGTTCTTCTAGCTTTTTATTGGACTTGTTTGTATGCTTTCCCTTTATGCATTGTATACAAGTCCCAAAATCAGTGAAGTTGAGTGCCTGAATGACACCTTCTTTCACTAATCTTTTAAGGCGCTCTATGGAGATATGTCCTAATCTCCTATGCCATAAACTAGATGAATTGATGTTTTTCACATTATGAGTACTACCGTTATCAAGCACTGTAGTGAATGATTGCATATACTTTAAATCTAAATCAAGACTATATAAACCATCAATTAATCTACCAGAGCCAATAGGGACTGAATCTTTAATAATCAGAATTGAAAAGTCATTAAACTGAAAATTAAAGCCCTTAGGCGTTAGTCTTGATACAGATAATAGATTTTTAGAAAAACTAGGAATGAAGAAGGTCTTCTCTAACTCCAAAATGTATCCGGTTTGAAGAACGAGCCTGTATGTCCCAACACCTTCAACAGAAGACGGCATCCTATTTCCTGAATAGACGCATAGTTCTCCATCACTAGGTTTCCTTAGGCTTTGAAACCCCTGCATAACAGTAGAAACATGGATTGTAGAGCCTGAGTCAATCCACCATGTGTTATGAAAATCATGAGAATTTACGAAATTTGATTCATAACACACTAAAGACGTCATACCTTCCCTTTTCGCGAGCCAAGTTTTGTACTTGTTGCAATCCTTCTTCATGTGACCACTCTTTTTGCAAAAGAAACAAGTTGATAGCTTCATGTTCTCCTGTTTCTTTATGGGAACAGCTATCCCCTTGCCCTTGCTTTTTGGGTCACCTTTTGTCCTGCTGATTGCCCTTTCTTGTGGTGCACAAAGTTCACCGATTCCAGCTTCTCTTGCTTCAGCCTACCTTGCTCTTGAACGCACATGTTCAATAGCTCGTTCACTGACCATTTTTCCTTATGTGTCATATAAGACACCTTGAAGGCAGTGAAGTCGGCAGGCAAAGAAGTCAAGATGAAGTGGACCAGAAATGACTCCGAAAAATCAACGTCCAAAGTCTTCAGCTGAGCAGCTATGTCTCTCATTTCCATGATATGTGCTCTTACGCTCTCTGTCCCTTTAAGCTTCATGGAACAGAGCTTTGCCATCAGGGTGCTGGCTTGTGCTTTATCGGAGCTGACGAACTGTTCGTCAATGCCCCCATCAGTTCTTTAGCAGTTTTGCACTCAGGGATAGATCCCCGAATGCTCTGACTGACGTGGGTCTTGATCACCATTATACTGAGACGATTAGATCTCTCCCATCGCTCGTATAAGGTACGGTCAGCTGGTGTGCTCTCCGCCGTGGGGAGAGCAGGCTCATCCACGCGGAGTGCTAAATCAAGGTCCATGCACCCTAAGGCTAGAAGCACCTTATCTTTCCATATTTTATAGTTGTCCCCCGAGAGAGTGGGGATGAATTGAGTTGGGTCGATCACCGTATTAAAAACTGTAGGAAAAAAGAAAAAATTCCATGCTTACGATTTATTTGAAAGCAACGACATGAATCAAGAATAAATGGCGCAGAGTGGCATCAAAAAGATAAACTTTACTTAACAATTAACTCATATTAATTGTTAATTAGAAGAAGAATAAAAAATCCAGTCTCCCTGTGGGCAAAGACCGCTAGCCATCGCATAGGATTTTTTATAAAGTTTTCTTTATTTATATAGCTAGTGAGATTATGTATCACGATCAATGAGAACTCGTACCTGTGGGCATGGAGACTCATTAATCGGGGTACACTCTTACTACTATATACCAATCAAAAAAGTTGTTGTTATCAATTACTTCCCTGTGGGGCCGAGCAATTGTATAGCAACCTTAAAATTTTAATTGCAACGTGCATAAACTAGATATTTGCGACTATAATTACGCACCCCCACGATGTGTTCCCGGAATAGTCACTTTTACCGTACTTATCAGGATGCTGCGGCTACTCCTGATAATCACGATAAACCGGTATTCTAATATTATGCAAAGAAAAGGTTGAGTTCTCAAAAGAGAGTGACCCGAATCCGATTTTCATAAACGCCTTTAACTGAAAAGCTTCAAAGGTACTATGGTTTCACCACTATCGCCAAGACTTGGACGTTTTTGATATGTTCCTCCACCACCGCATCGGAGAACCCCTTCGATCACCGGATTTGAAGCGCTTGATCTCCTCCATAAGGTGGTCAGGAAAATCGGATTCGGGTCAGAAAGCGTGGTGTCCATTGCCGGTGCATTACATTCAGATAAAAGAATAATTAATTATTACAAGGCCTTGAAAAAATATTACACCATCACAGAACAACCGGCAATAGGAAACCCACGACGATCCCTCAACTCGCAAAAAAAGGAAAAGAAAATTTTTGGGATGAAATCTTCACAGAAAAAATGACCTCTATACGGTGCCTGATACCAAATGTTAGGCGAAACCATTGAGGATCACGCATAGAGGGGATGAGTGAAGATATACCTCCTCCGCCATGGGCCAAATGAGAGCAGGAAAACTTGATCCCGGTGGAGTAGCGTGTCGGGGTAGACACCCGATTTCAGCCTTTAGGATCACGCACCACCAAAACTTCGACTGGATCCCGGCTTGAGATCGCCGGCTCTGGATCTCGAGGAGAGGCGCCGCGCCGGAGAGGGGAGGCGGGAACGCCGCGGGCCTGAGAGGGGAGGCGGGAACGCCGCGCGCCTGAGAGGGGAGGCGGGAACGCCGGGCTCGCCGGACCTGGATCGCGATGAAGGAGCTGCGCCGAGAGGGGAGGGGGAACGGGCCGAGGGGGAGGCGGAAACGCCGGGGCTCGCCGACCTGATCGATCACGAGGGGGCGCGCAGGAGAAAATCGCGAAGATCGCGATGGGGCCGGAACTGCTCGGCTTCTCTAGGGTTGGGAGAGAACCGGAAGTGTTGAGGAGTTATAAAGATGGGTTTAACACTCCTATATATACCCCAATCTAGGGCCTCAAGCAATCTTGATCGATCGTGGCCGTACATCCTCCCATCTAGAGGATCTTGACATAAAAACCGCGATCAGACTTGAACCACTCGCCACAAATGTGTTCATCGAGTCACCCCGTTATACTATCACCCTACCGACTCCTACGTGTCGAATCAAATTAGATAATCTAACACAATAGCTATGGGATAATTGTGCAGGTCACACCTTGTCCGTCTGATTTTCTATCAGGCTGCCAACAAAATCCAAAAAAAAACAAAGCGTGATGTCCCGTTGGATTTTAATAAAGCACGATGTCCGACCAGATATTATTTTTGAACTATTTTTTGCGCATAAATAGCGTTTGTAATTAATATTCTATAATTTTTTTTACATAAAAAACAAATTTTATTCTCACTTGTACCCTTCTTCCATACGGTACCGTTCGAAATATATTCGTTGTATGAGGCGGCGTTTTTCCTCCGGTGAGTTTAGATAAAAAAAATCATCATCATATAATATATGTTTGATATCACAATGGTCGTGACTGTCATCAAAAAAAAAACGAGTTTTGAATATAAAAAAGTGGCGAAGTTTCTCATGTGAAGTCGAGCATTCACGAACATCGGATCATAACAATTGTTAGGTTCCGTTTGGCGCGGCGGTGGCATTCGTGAACGTTGTGGTCATGAACCGTCATTCATGAACGCCCGAACTCGCCTAACAAATTTCATCCACTTTTCTTTTTTTACTGATTGTTATAACCGTTGGCATGCCAAACATGCATTCTATGACAACAACAATTTGTCCAAAGTCATCCGAGAAAAGAAAACCGCACCAAGAAGTAGCATTCGTGAACATGGTGGTTACGAACCATCGTTCGTGAACGTCCGACCTCACACCTAAAGAACTTAATTCATTCACTTTTATGTTCAAAAGTGGTTTTTTTCCTTCGTAGCAGGTTATAACCACTATTGTCATGTCAAATATACATTCTACGATGGTGATATTTTTTGTCTAAACTCATCGGAGCAAAAGCGCCTTGCCGAACGGCCGGAGAGCTATACGATATGTTATCTAGTTGGTGCGATATTAGGAAATATCATTAACCTATCTTTCTAAATAAAAAATATATTCAAGGCTCCCTTTGGCATAATTTTTTTGCTCCGATAAGTTTGGACAAAAACGGCGTTAATCATAAAATGCATGTTTGATAAGACAATGGTTATGACTGTCACCAAGAAAAGAAAACTAGCTCTAAACATAAAATTGGTGAGGTAAAAATGATAGGAGAGCACATTCGAATCGAATAGCTTTTCAATTGAATTTAAATTTGACATAAATGCAGAGATTTGAATTTGGATTCATTTGAATATTCGGTGTCGGATTCGGATTTGTCGTGAAATGTTGGATCTGAATCTGAGTTCGAATTTAGATTTGAATTAGGATTCAAATTTAAATTCAAATTTAAATTCAAATTTAAATTCAAATTTCTAATATTTAATTTCATTACATGTATAATTTTTTTAACCATATATTATACTAAAATTATTCAGATTGAATTCAAAAAGAAAAGTTAGTATGTTGTTTAACATGTAACATCAAATTAATCACACACTTGTGACGACTATACACTACTTATATATCGCGAAAAAGAGGAACAAACCGTCTACAAATTTGCCACGTGCGAGATCACGTGAAAGACGTGTGTGGGCGATTGCGCGCACATGCTTACTCTTTTGTATAGATCATTATAGGGCCTTTCTAATTTATTAAGCACATATTTTTTGTATCAATTATAGAAATATTTATGAAAGATTTCTGTTGGAAAGTTGTTTGTTTTTGCAGTTTATAGATGTTGTGTTCTAGCAAGTTACTGAGATATCTACTATGTTTAATGAAAAGTTCAGATATTAGGGATATTGTTTCTTAGATTTCTATGACTATGAATTGGTATAATAAAGATTAGGAAAAAAGTTCTATATAGGGGGCGTATTTGGAGAAAGGTGCGAGATTTAGTAATTATTTCTGAAAAATGTATTTTTTGCTAAATATTTTATTTTTTAAAAGAAATAATTAGGAGAATATTAATTTAAGAATTTTATTGTCATTTTAAATACTCATATGTATATGTTTTAGGATAAAAATATGAAAAAAAGTACAAGTTTAATGAAGGTGTTTTCTTTAGCTATTTTACGACTGTATTTTTGCGGCAAAAAGTCTAAAATAGAGTCCATTACAATTGTAAATTGCGTAAAAAAGATTTTGCGTCATGTTTATGATGTGCTCTCATTTTGACATGTTTTCCTTCAAATAAGAAAGGAAGCATGATTTCATCCCATTTGTGAGAATCATACTCCATTGAGAACATTAGACTCAACAAGCACTTCTCTCCTTTTTCTCCTAATAGTAGAAGACAGAGTGACCACAATGCTTGATCAATGGTGCTAGGCGGGAGGCGTTAGATAACTGTGCACGAGAGAAACTCGCATGCATGTTGCGTACTCATTAGGGATGTGAATGGGCTCTTCAGACTGCGGGTTGAGTTCGGCTAGTGGTCGAATTGTGCGACTGAGCTCGATGCTTTGGCGGTTGGAGGAACAAACGGTATACGATAGAGCTTGGAAAGTGCAAGAAGATCGTGGACATGTATGGTTAGGCTCAAGCAACAAGCCTCGTGCTTCGCACACGGAGCCCGATCCACATAAGTTTATTCATATGGTGGCGATAGATCGCGTGTTGATGAGAATTGCTTTTACAAGAGATTGCAAATGCAAGATCACATTGGGTATCATAGTAGTTGCCCATCATTATTCATCTAATATTTTAATCTGTGTAAAGAATGTTTTGTGTTGCTTTTCACCTAAGATTAATGTTGTAGTGGATCGAACTTCACTTATATTGTAATGACACGATTCATAATATCAGAGATATTGTCTGTTTTGATTCATTCATCCCATATTACATTGAACCACAAATTATCGTTTTCATAAATGACCTATAAGTATTTCGTAGCGCTTACTCATGCCCCCCGGAGCACGATTTACTACAGAGTTTCAAACAACACTTCATTGCTTTCTTTCAAAAAGAGCATCTAATATTTGAGGAATCAAATTATTATTTAAGCATAGTAATTTTTTCTTTGCCTAGAAGCCTAACTTGAGCTGCTTTCATTTAGCCACTCTCCACATATTCGTCAAGGGTGGACCCCTGCAGAGCCAGATCAATATGGGTCAAAGTCAGATAGTCAAGACAAAAGTCAGAGTCAACATGCAAGATGGCAGAAGGCCTGGGCGAGTATGTCGAGCTCCACCCGCATACTCGCCAGGTACGCGACTAGGTTTGTTACTCGTCCAGCCGAGCGAGCTCCCCCCAAGTGGTTGCCTCGTCTCCAGGGGTGGGACTATAAATAAGACCTCCCCCCCCCCCCTCCCGCTCTTTGGATTTGCTTATAAATAGGATCCCAGGAGTACGAGAAGAGGAACTTCTTCGAAATCTCGCAAAAGATCTTCACCACTTTTTTCCTAGACAGCAAGTTGGGCCTTTGAATTTTCTGCTCAGAGAGACAGATCGCGAGTTTGTGACTATCTAGCTTTGTCGCCACGACTTTGTTATCATCAGTCTACCTCGTACCCTGCTCGGCCATTTTTGGTTGTGGAGGGGTTTCTTCTTCTAAACTTCCGGTAACGTGGTAGGACCTCTCTGCCACAGCGTCTGGCGTCCTTTTAGTTATCTGGACATTTTTCGTGTCTTAGACGTAAGCTCGATCCTACCTAACCTATACCCCTTGCCTGTCTTGGATGACCGAATTTTGGGACAAGGGAATTTCCCGGCTTCAAAAACACTTCATCTATTAAGGTTCAAGATGTTAAAAGTCTATCAACATTTTGTTGAATTTGATCGCATCAAAGATAGGATATTGTAGGAGTCTGGCTTTCACACTTTTATGATTGTCTGACCCACAATGTCAAATGTACTATCAGTTTGGATTTCTTTCTAGCACATATTGAGGCTAACCACACAAATTTATCCTTTCTCATAGGCGAATAAGAATATTGCTAAGAGGTTATCTATATTATGTCTGCTTCCAATAGAGTCCTAAGAAATGGGTCCTTTTGAATGGCTCCTTACATCTCTATAAAGGTATTCGTATTACAAAGTCTTTAACTAATATTGGACTACCATGTCCTAAGCTATCACAACACAATAAAATCATTCATCATGTATAATCATTCATAAAAGAAATAATGTGGCATGCAGATAGCATGATTTTTAAGGTCTATGGTTAGACACACACACAAGAGTGACAGTGCACAGGGGGTCCCCCCGTGCCTCACGCGACAGTACCCGACCAAACTTCTTATATGTAGTGAAAAAAATGGGTGTGTACAACTTCCAAACTTCATATATAAAAGCATAGATGTTTTTGCATGCAATAATAACATAATTAAGTGGAAATTTTTTCTGCTTAATATAGACCAGGTTTCCATCTGGGGATTTATTAATTTTTATCTGTAGAAATCGAATAGGGAGTTTGATATCCTATAACTGATTTGTCCCAGGGGTTCTTTTGGGATTTCTAGTTCAACTCCCCCCCCCCAATTCATCAAATTACAGATCTACCTCAAAACTCTATGTGATATTGATTTATTTCTAGAATTTTTTCAAAAAAATAGAATGGTCGACATTATCCCTTAAAAGGAATCATTCATATGCACCAGAACAAATCATAGGGCTTAATTAGGTTGTTGAAAATTAACGTGCAAAAAATATTTATATGATGTGTATTTCTCTTCTGCTAATTCAATCCAGGCGTGAGATATCAGTCAGAGGAGTTAAGCAAACACTCGTAAAAAGTGCATTGGGGAAACCTGAGCTATAAGAGATGGGAATCCATTTCACGGCCAAGATGCATTTCTGGCTGATCCGTCAGGTTCAATAATCCCATCTTTTTATTGTTTTCTTTTAATCAAAAAAATCTCCACCTTTAGATGTATTTTAGCTTTATCTTGTCCATCAGATCTCCAAATGGATCCCCTCCATTTTCTCAGAAATGGAGAGGCTCCGGATCCATCTATAAGTGGGCTCTTGATTGGCTCTTTAGGGTTTGGGGTCCATTCGTGAAACCTTGATCTACGCCTTGCCAGTCATGCTTACTGTAGAGCCTAGTGTGCTAAATTGTCTCTCTAGAATGACACTAGAAGTGGTGTGCATGGACCTATAATGGCCACGAGCATAGGTGAATGAGATCTATATTGATTTCCCTAGATAGACTTAGGTCTTTTATATATTTGAGTATTTTTTCTCAATTGGGGTTTTGAAAATACGCAAATGATATGTGTTTACCTATTTGGAGTCGTGGATCCCCAAAACTTCATTTTATGTTTGATTCCAACTATTAAGAGAGTGTCACATTGAGGAACGTCGTCCTACCAAATAGGCCCTTATGCAAGCTGTCTGACTTGGATCTTCTTCGTCAACAAGAACAAAGAATGGGAGTTGGAAACTTCATTGTAGATGAGTAATAAAGAATAACCACTGAGTCAATATCAATCACAAAAGACGCTTTTAATGACACGAAGACGCTTTTAATGTGGAAAGCTCAGAAAGAGTGAAAAACCATGTGACCGGATCTGTGCTGAGCCAAAATCCACTATTTTCCATTGTTAAAAATATTTGAGTTCCTAGGAGGGTGACAGGGCACCGCTTTGATCCATTACAAGCTTTGAGTGTAGAGAAATAGAAAAAAAGACTAAGTTCACAAAGTCTTGAAGTATGTGTCTGCAAGCTTGTCTGACTTGGATCTTCTTCGTCAACAAGAACAAATAATGGGAGTTGGAAACTTCATTGTAGATGAGTAATAAAGAATACCTCGTTATTTGTCAAGATCAGAAATGCCTAAGGAAAGGAAGTTTGTGTATAACTCGTAATTTGTGTTATACAAAATTGAGTGTTACTACACTTAGTTATGTAATGGAAATTGTGTATAACTCGTAATTTTTCGAGACCAGAAATGCTCTTCATTCTTCATCTTGGCAAAATTCAGCTCATCAATCTTCTGCTCGGCAAAATTCAGCTTGATAGCATGCATCTCGACAGAATTCAGCTCGTCAGCCTTCAACCCGGTAGAATTTAGCTCTATTTCTAGTTATACAAAATTATGAGAGCCCAATAATTTCACCATATAATAAGTTTTTTTAACGGTTCAAGAATAATTTCTTATATATCAGAATCTTAATTTTGTAATTATAATCTTGAATTTGATGTGCATGTGCTCTTAGAACATAGCACAAAAACCCTCAAATAACAGCTGACAGCACTTAGATTTTAAGTAATTTTTATTTTTAAGTTAAATTGAGGTGAGTATAAATATAAATAATAAGACAATTATTAATATATAAATATTTATTAATAAAAAATTTAAATATTGAATTGGCGGGTGCGCCAGGCCGATGCAATAGTGCAACGCAAGGGCGACGCGCGAAGGCCCCAATAGCAAGCTATTGTGGTGGGCCCTCACCCATAAAAAATTAATTTAATATCATAGTGGGCCCATGGCCCACGTATCAGATATTAAACTGATAAGAACAGATACTACACTTGATCTTAGCCAAAAGGCCGAGAAAGGTATGATTTAAGATGGCCTAGCTCGGCTTCTTTTATAGCGTAGGGTGGAAGGGGGATCTTTGGATTTGCGATGTGGGACAAAACTTGAGATTTGCGGAGGATGGCTGTAAAGCCATAATTAAAGGCGGAATTCGTGAGTATTTATTTATTTATTTGGAGATAAATTGGCAACAAAATTAATTGCCGGCATATATTCCGCATTTACTGTTTTTACTTTTTAGAAACATTAGATTTATAATTAATACTTTGATATTTAAGATGTAAATAATAATAATTTATTATTATTATTTAAAATATGAATACCATTTCATTTCATTTCTAAAAGACAGTGTTTTTCAAGTTTTAGGGGTTGCAATTAGAGGGTTATTTTAAGTTGAAAATCCTTTAAATTTTAGGATTTTGGGCCTGCAAATATCTATTATAGGTCTGCAAATATCAGCACTTTTCTAAAACCTAAAACTATATAAAAAATTTGGTTTCTTTAGTTATTTCTTATCCATGAGACTCATTCGTTTGAAAGAGATTGATTTTCTCGAATTGACATTGGGGATTAGAAAGTTAATTCACGAGTTCCACACGGATTATATTTATGCTGATATTGACTTTGAGGCGAAAATCTATGGCTTTGACTTTGAACTAAAAAAATCAAATCGTCAATTTGTATCTCCGCACGTGAGTTTCTGCAGAATTGAATGATTTCAAGCCAATAGGTGTATTCACTCTAGCGGGAATTTAAAACCAATTATTTAAAGCCAATTGAGTGATTATTTATTTAGATGTTTTGAATGATGTTTTAGGGTACTCGTGAGCTCCTTCTTTGAAGAATGGGCGAGTGACTTCATGTAGTTTGAACTGGTTTGCATCATTGCATGCCCCCTTCTGGCTACAGTACGGGTCTATTTATAGACTCGAGGGATCTGTCCTACGGGCAACTTGCTCTTCTTCGGGACGCCTGCCTCGAAGGATGTTGAAGATTCTAGCGTCTTCTGTGGTGTTCTAGTGGTCGCTAGGATGATCTGTGGACTTTCTAGGATGTTCGAGCCAATCGAGTACTCCCATGTGGCAATAACCAAAATGTTTCAGAGAGAATGGCCTATGCAAGACTGCAATTAACACAACCGCATGGCTTATTATCATAAATACTCCCTCAATAGTCCATGGCTACTCCTAACTAATCCCTCAATACTAGTAATATTTACTTTGAACTTTCTAGCCTTCTTTTTATGCACTTCCACCACAAAAGGGCATAGATGTCTTTTCTGATCTTAACAAAATAGTTATATTTTATACTTCCCAACACTCAATTTATAGAAGGGAATGGTTAAAGGTAAATCAAAAATGACTATCCGCAAATCATTGTTAATGATAAATCGTATATTTTGAAAAATACCTTATACAAATCAAAATGTTAATCACAAATCAGTATTGTTAACAACATACTAATAATACAAACATAAACAATCAAATTTTCTAGATAAAAAATTAAATTCATGACAATCAATTAGGACTCTTCTTTTCATTGGTTTGCAGGAGATTGTTCAATTGAATGATGGCAGTGACAGTGAGACTCCTTTGGCTTTGAAGATGCATTACTACAAGACCGTGACTCGGGGTAGGAGTGCAAATGAGTCGAGGTCGAGTCAAGCTTGACAAAATTTTCAAGCCCGTGCTCGACGAGCTCATTTTATTCTAGCTCGAGCTCGAGCTCAATACTTGCTTATCGAGCTCGAGCTGCTCATGAGCTTTTTAACTCGCGAGACTTATTTTCTTTATATTTTTAGATTTAAAAAAAATATATATATAGGAATAAAAAGCTCGCGAGTGGGCTCGCGAACAATAATATCCAGCTCTAGCTCGACTCGTAATCGAGCTTGAGCTTGAGCTCCATAGGCTCGAGCTCAAATCGAGCTTTTTTCGATCCGGCTCATCGAGCTTATGAGGAAGTCAACTTGCACCCCTAACCGTGACAGTGAGACTTATGAGGAAGTCCATCAATTGGTAGAGGATTCACAAGATTTTGATAGTTCTAAACCCTAAACCCTAAACAAAAAAAGTTAACCATAACTCTTAGGCTGCGTTTGTCACGGTCTATCGCGACTTATTTTTTCCGGTGGGGTTAGACAAAAATATCATTGTCATACTAAAATCTTATGCCTCAAACTAGTTTCTTTTTTGTAACATTTATAATACCAAATCTACATTCTATGACAATGACGTTTTTGTTCAACCACACCGGAGCAAATAAGTTGTGATAACCAGTGTCAAACGCAGCCTTAGTTGCTCTGATAGGATTGGTTTATTATGGCCAGAGCAACAACTTGACATATTAGAAACTCCAAATGGCAGCCTAACTCCTCCGACGAAGGATCAAAGAGATGTCTGCGTGCCGCCCGGCTCGTCGGAAGCCTCGCAAACCACCCGCGACGAGAGAGGCAACGACGGGATAGACGGCGGGAGAGGCAACGGGCGAGAGATGTACCAGTCCATGGCTAGTTTTATGATTTTTGGTTTGTGATAGACCAAATTAGGTTTGCCTTTAACAATTCCCTGTATACAATCAAAGTATAATTTTATTTAAAGGGTAAGAAATTACAGTTACACCCCTCTATCTTTTGAAATTTCAAAAACCCTCCTTATATAAGTTTATATTTCATAACATACATATTGATCCTTGAGCTCGAGTGTTGTTGTACAGTGAAATTTGATCTAATTTGATTAAATCAAATAGAATATCTGATAAATTATAAATATGATTTAATTTGATTAAAAGTCAATAAAATAAGTGTTCAAATTAATTTTTAATAACTGCAAGGGATTAATTAAGATTTCAATATGCTGTTGAATTAAAAAAGAAAAATAAGAATAATACTGCCATGGAGCTGTAAGTTAAATCAAGCATATTTAGACATGCATAAAATTACTTGAAAATAACATGAGAATTAAAATAGGAAGCATACCATTCACTGGTGTTTTAAACATACATGGCATAAATCTTGCAGCAACTCTCTAAATGCCTCCTCACTGCTCATCATCCCTCACGGGCGTTTATTACTCGGCTTGGCGGCCTGGCGGGAAGGCGACGACGGGTGAGAAGCGTCTGAAAGGCTCCTCATTGGGGGCTGCCCACTTCGCCCAAAAGAGCCCTCCGCCGCTTTGAGTCCGCCCCGTGCGCTCTGGCTGCCACTCAGAGATGCGGCGCGCTCAGCCTGCATGGTCTGGAAGAGGGGTGTGGAGCTAGCCATGTCCTTGAGGTTGATCAAGGGCTTTAGAATCTCGACTATTTCGCTCATGAGAGGTCGGGCTTTCGGGTCCCGGTTGAGGCAGCGCTGGGCGAGATGGGCGGCCTTCTGCGCTCCCTTGATCGAGAAGTTGCCCTCGAGGCGGGGGTCGATGAGCCGGTAAAATCTCCTCCGTTCGCCAAGATAAGGGCGGGCCCACTCAACCAAGTTGTGCTCTCCGTTCGGGCGGTTCTTGTCCATGGATCTCCGGCCGGTCATCATCTCGAGGAGCACGACCCCGAAGCTATATACATCACTTTTTGAAGTTAGATGTCCTGCCAATTGTCGATGTGTCAGAAGACGGGAGAAAATGACAAAAAAGAAATACGGGTGACTTTTAAGCAATAGATTAACTGAACCAAACTAGGATTCTGACCCCGACTTCAACAACAGCAAGACTAGATAAGGTTTCTTCAACAACTCACTTAGGCTCCGTTTGGTATAACCGTGGCAGTCATGAATGCAGTGGTAATGAACCGTCGTCCGACCTCACCTAAGGAACTACATTCACTTTTATGTTCAAAACTGTTTTATTTTCTTGGTGGTGGTTGTAACCATTTGTCATCCCAAACATGCATTCTATGACGGTAATATTTTTGTCCAATTCACCGAAGCAAAAATGCTGTGCCAAACGGAGTCTTAATTTGTACTGCATCCCATCCAGAATCAATTGCTTATAATACTAGAAAATTGACTTTTAGTGACGAAGTAATTCGTCACTAAACATGAATTGTGGTCAAAAGACATTTAGTGACCAAATTCAACTCGTCACAAGTGGTCACAAAAGGCCCGCACTAATTGTTTACAGTGACAAAAAAAATTTCGTCACTAAATGCTTTTAGTGTCCGAAGATTTTGTGGTCACTAAAAAAATGTTACTAAAGTTTTGTCTTCAGTGACAAAATTTATTTATCACTAAATTTTCTCTTTAGTGATCAATTTTTAATTTTTGTCACAAAAAATGTGTCTTCAGTGTCTAACATTTCACTTCGTCACTAAAGAGAGTCTTTGTGACTAATTTTAACACGTACTACAGAAGTCTTTAGTGATTACACTTTTACTTCGTCACAGAAGATGTGTCTTCAGTGAGTAAACAAACTTCGTCACTAAAGATGTGTTTTTAGTGAAGATATTTTTTTCACAAATTTTATCCACTAAATTCTATATTCTTGTAATTATAGATGAAGCCCAAAATTTATATTTAAGTACAGAAGATAACAATGAGCATTTCAATATGTGACCATAAAGGGCTCATTTGGCGGGGCGGATACGCCGCGGTCGCGGTCGCCACCCATTTTTCGGACCCTCCGTCGCACGGAGGAATCCACCCCGCTGCTAAAAAATCTGTGGATTTCATCCGCACCATGGCAACCGCGGTGACGATTGCCTCCCACGCGGGTTTCATCCGCTGGAATAAGCAACACCAAAGGAGGCTTATATAATTATATTCTCAACGAGTACCTTTGCATGCAGTGCCTTTGGACTAAGCACAGAATGCTTGCAACAATCCGAGTGCTGCAGGTACTAGTCGAGAAGCCCCTTGGTGTAATGAATAATAATGATACATTTAACATTGCAATAAATACCCCTATAAAAATGGCTAACATATTACTTCTTTCAGTGTAATATTGAAGGTTTTCTTTTTATCCTTTGATTTTTCTAGGAGAATCAGATATTCCTTCTGTCATGCCACACACGAAGTCAGGGATGGTGATGCAGGACTTGCGTCCCACCAGCCTGCCACCCTGGCACAAGGAGTCACACCAGCCCGGGGGTCCCACCGGGAGTCCACCCGATAGGCCTTATCTGGTCCGCGGACCGTACACCCCAACCCATCCCCGGCCCCACAACAGGGCCGATAGGTTGTGGAGGCCGAGATTCGATCTCGAGACCTCCTTGATAAAGAACTCTCATGCGAGTTCTCATCACCAACCGGATCAGTTGGTGATGAGAACTCGCATGAGAGTTCTTTATCAAGGAAGTCGGGGATCGAGCCCCGGCCTCAACAACCTATCGGCCCTGTTGTGGGGCCGGGGATGGGTTGGGGTGTACGGTCCGCGGATATGATAAGGCCTATCGGGTGAACTCCCGGTGGGACCCCTGGGCTGGTGTGACGCCTCGCACCAGGGTGGCAGGCTGGTGGGACTCCAGTCCTGCATCAAATGGTGTAGGAACTCCCACGAATATGCATTCGCAACTTGGCTTAGAAATGGAAAGGCCATGTGAATATTTTTTAAATGCGAAATATTTGCGTTCGGGTCCCGGTTATGGTTATAACCAGGAGTCGCTCCAAGCCACTCATTTGTATCTGAGATATTTTTTCTTTACTTGAGATACAACTCATTTATATAAGATACATCAACCTTTACACATGGCACAATCTGATGGGTCTCAGACCGTTCGAGTTTCGGACGCAAATATTTCTCCATGAGAATAGGTTGTTGGCTCATAAGTTTACTCCAATACAATTAAGGTTGACACGTCTAGTAAAACCTACTTTTATTAACAAGATCTAAATAAGACCTCTAACTATTTTATCTCTGCCTTCGAACAAGATACACACAGGTTACTTGATCACATTTAAGCAAGACTTGATCATATGTGGGAAGGTGGTTTAAAGATAAAAGTAGCATTTCTTTTAGGGCAAAAACATGTCATCTTTCAAATTTATTAATAAAACATATGAATTTTTTTAAAAATTGACGGGTGTAAAGAGAGGTCCGAACCTTGTATATACTTCTTAAATACTAAAATACAAGTATGAGTACAAATATATAGGAGAGAGGAGAGGAAAAATTAGCTATACAAACAATGTGGGACTAAACACTAAATCCTATGTGGGCCTTATTAATGGGCAAATACAACATGTTTTCTACTATTTGCTAACACTCCCCCCGCAAGCTGGAGTGTACAAGTTGTAGGCACCCAACTTGGATAAGAACTGATCATACATTTGTCGTGGTAATGCCTTGGTGAAAATGTTGGCAACTTGCCCTGACGCAGGAACATGCTCCAGCTCTAGCTTCTTTAGTTGAACCTTTTCACGAACGAAATGACAGTCAACTTCGATGTGTTTGGTTCGCTCTGAAACACAGGATTCTTCGCAATGTGAATTGCAGCTTGACTGTCGCAAAACAAGGTTGTCGGTGAGGATAAAGAGACCTTCAAGCCAAGTGAGTTCAGATACAACAGCTGTCATTGCACGATACTCGGCTTCAGCTGATGACCTAACAACTACAGACTGTTTTTTGCTACGCCAAGTAATAAGATTCCCCCCAAAGTAGGTACAGAAGTCTGTAGTAGAGCGCCGATCATCCAGGGAACCCGCATAGTCCGCATCTGAGTATGCAAAAAGAGATGGGGAGGAAGATGGCTTATATACCAATCCTTGTTCAAGAGCTATCTTCAAAAATCTAAGGATGTGTTCCACTTCCTGAAGATGAGAAGTCCGATGAGCATGCATAAATCGGCTGACAACTCCAACAGCAAAAGAAATATCAGGTCTTGTGACTATTAGGTAAATCAATTTTCCACAAGACGCTGATAATACTCAGGGTTCGTAAGAAGGGAATCGGAGTCCGACCCATGAGCACATAACTTGTGGTTGGCAACCATCGGAGTTTCTACAGGTTTACAACCAGAATAGCCAGTATCGTGGAGGAGATCAAGGCAATACTTTCGTTGTGACAGTACAAGACCATCGGGCCGTCTCGCAACCTCAAGTCCAAGAAAGTACTTTAAACCTCCCAGATCTTTTGTCTGAAAAACGGAGTTAAGGTGCTGCTTAATTTTTTGTATCCCTGCGGTTTCATCGCCAGAAATCAAGATATCGTCCACATATACCAAGTGAATGACAGTCCCAGTGGGTTGATGACGAGTGAAGAGAGAGAGAAGTCCGCTGAGCTCCGCTTGAATCCAAAATCGCGAACAGCCTTACTAAACTTTTCAAACCAAGCCCGAGGAGACTGTTTGAGTCTTTGAGACCATAAATAGATTTCCGAAGAAGACACACACGAGACTCCCCCGTGGTCTCAAACCCGGGAGGTTGATGCATGTACACTGTCTCTTGAAGGTCGTCATTCAAAAAGACATTTTTAATATCTAATTGATGGAGAGGTCAGTGTCGATGTACAACCAAGGAGATTAGTACCCGAACAGAGTTCAACTTGGCAACGAGAGATAAGGTTTCCTCATAATCAAGTCCCTGTTGTTGAGTAAATCCACGTGCCACAAGTCGGGCTTTGAGACGGTCAATTGTTTCATCCAGAGCATGTTTTATAGTAAACACCTACTTGGAACTGACACACGAGTGGCCGGGAGGAGGAACCAGATCCCAAGTCTGGTTAGACCAAAGAGCAAACATTTCCTCGTTCATGGCCGCGCGCCAGGAGCAATAGGACCCGTGCGACAAATAGACCGCGCGGCAAGGAAAGAGCTCGCGCGACAAGAAAAGAGGCCGCGGCGAGAGCACCGGGAAGAGGCCGCAGCGGACAGAAAATAGGTCGCAGCGGGTAGAGCTAGCCGCGGGAAGAGAGGCGAATCCGCAGCGGGTAGAGAGCAGCCCGTGACAGGGAAGATAGCCTATCCGCACAGGAGTGGGGTCCACGGGCCAGGGAGAGAAACGGCTATAAAAGAGCGTAGAAGAGAATGAGGAGGTGGATCCACGGGAGAGAAGGCAGAGGCGGATAGAAACAAGAGAGACCGCAAAATTGAGCGGTTAGGCAGAACGGCAGGTCGCCCGGTTAACAAAGGAACTGGGCGGTTTGAAAAAAACAGACCGGATCGTACACCTCTGATACCATGTAAAGCGAGGTCTGAACATTGTATATACTTCTTGAATACTAAAATACAAGTATGAGAACAAATATATAGGAGAGAGGAGAGGAAAAATTAGCTATACAAACAATGTGGGACTAAACATTAAATCATATATGGGTCTTCTTAATGGGCCAATACAACATGTTTTCTACTATTTGCTAACAACGGGGATAACGCCACATTTTGGGTCTGCGGTGACGATCGAGGTCGTTCATTTTAAGCAGATTTTCGATCTAAGATTTTATATAATTTTGGTGTTTTTATTTAGCTTGTTTTTATTTAGCTTGTTTTCTGACTCTCCCTCCTTTCTGCATCTTCCTGCTCCGTCGCTTTTTGCGCTCCACCACCTCTACTGTTTGCTCTCTTTGCCAAAGCCAAGCAGCCCGTCGTCCACTCCTGCGAGTTCCAGAAGGATTCAACAAGTCCGCACATCGTCCGCAAGCACCGCCGCTAGTCAGATCCAGCGGCTCTGACTCGTCGGTGCCTCATCCGCCTGCTCCACCATATCTTCAATTTCTCCTTGTTCTCCGCTCCTGCTTCCCGATCTGTTTGTTTTCTTCCAGACATTCTTAGCCCGGCCTGAGATTTCTATCGGCCATTCTGCAATTTTTTCCGGCAGCTCTTGCTGTCCGATTGGCGCAGCCCTGCAGCCGCCGGTATCTCCTTATCGATCCTGATCTTCAGTATCATCTCCATTTTTTCAAATCTCGAATCGACACTGCTATTGTCGACTCCTACCGCCGGCCGATCTCGCGTCGGCCGTCGCTCTCGTCTCTTTCACCCGTCTTCTCGAGCCTCTTCTGGCTGATCCTGCAGCCTCGATGGACTCATCTTACTCCTCTGCTTTTCTCTAGAAGGCAGATGTCATCCTTGATGGATGGAACTACAAGGCATGGTCCGCCACTGTCGATGTGATCCTTTGTGGCCTAGATTTATGGGGCCACATTGACGGTTCTGAGCATGTTCCGCCTCCACCATCAGCTAGTCGTGTGGATGACTCTTCCACTGTCAGCACTGCCGCTTCCGTCCAGCGCTCTAACATGGCGAAGGGACGCTCGGACGACTCTCGCGTGATAGTCATCATCTGTCAGTCCTGCGAGCTTCCCATTTGCATGACCGTCTACGAGCTACCTAAGGCCAAGGCGATGTGGGATCATTTGCGTCGTCTCTACATGCCATCTAGTCAGGCCCTGCGCTACTCTCTGTTCCAGACCCTTGGCGTCTGCTACCAACGTGATCGCTCTGATACCATGATAGGAGAACATGAATCAATGATCTATTCACATGAAACAATAGAAATATATTATATATATACGAGCATCTTCGCATAGGCTACGCCCGTGCTCGATGCTCTCGGGCGGTGTTCGGCCGCATCCAGGCGGGCATCGCCCGCCTCCGAACAGGCTTCTCCCGTGCTCGATGCGTTGTTGCGGGTTGCACTCGCATCAAAGCGAAATGCACCCGCATCAAGACGGGCAATTCCCGCAATATATACATATGAGTACTCAAAATGACCGTAAAAAAATTTAAATCACTATTGCAGTTTTTTATTTTATAAAAAAATTTACGTTTTGTCGTAAAAACATTAATTTCACGCAATCTTTCTCTCCCTCTTCTTTCTCTCCCTTCCTCATCTCTCTCCCTTTCTTTCTCCCTCTCCCTCCTCCCCCTCTCTCCGCCCCTTTCTCCTCTCCCTTCCGCAATCTCTCTCCTTTTCTCTCTCCCTCTCTCTCCTCCCCTCTCTTTCTCATATAAGATATATATATACATATACATATAAGAGAGGGTGCCCACAATACCTAAGGTGAGCCCAAGTTAACGCTACCACGCATAATGTACACTATATCTAACCGTGATTATCGGTGCATAAACAAAAGTTGAGGTGTGAAGCCCGAACATCTCCCTCCACTTCATTCCCTCCTTGGTCGGTTACCCAAATCTCCCTCTCTTCACATTTCTAACCGCCGCCACCACCACCTCCGTCCGCCAATTGCCACCACCTCCGGCCGCCAACTGCCACCACCTCCGGCCGCCAACTGCCACCACCTAGGCCAGCCAACTACCACCACCTCCTCCACCACCCCACTTGCCCATAACCACCCAGTAACTGCCTTCCACTACCATTTACGTCGACTAACTAATTACCCATTAGCTATACTCTCACTCACTTATAATCACATTACTCCGCTACATAAAGATAGAAAATCAAAATTGCCACCTTCAGTTATCCTCCACTCAAATCCCCTCACAATCTAATAGATGACCTTTCCCTCAGCACCAAACTCACGCCCAGAAATAATTCTTTCCCCCAGTAACTCCAAATCATACGCATCTCCTTTTTCACCCCTCGACACACCAATCCAGCCTCCATAAATTCCTCCTACAACTCCAGAACCTCAAACAGCCAACACCAACTCCAACACACCGCATGATTTCAGCATTCAGTCCCTGGACAGAAGCGTCTGCTGCTGGAATTCACAATTACAGCCCCAAAAAGCCTTCCAGCAGCTCGTTCCAAGACCTATAGCTATCCAATTCCCTCCACGATGTAAGCTTGATTAGTGGCTCAATGGTACGCCAAAACCCAAGAAATTGGGTGGACCTACAACAGCTAGATATTAAAATATCTTCATTCATGGTGACTTAGACGAAGAAGTCTATGTGATGCTTACCCCTAGTTCTTCCAAAGAAGCGTCTACTGGGAAAGTGATGCAATGGTAGGTCGACTCAAAAAGAATTTTTAAATGCAAGCCTAATTGCGAGGACGTGAGTGGAAGTGCACAGATAATCCGTAAGAGGATAGCAACAAGTAATTAATTATTTTAAATGAAACAGCAGGGCAAATGCAGTTGCAACTAATTGCTTAAGGAGAACAAATATATCAAGATGCAAACGAAAGAGCCACAAATAATTTAAGTGCAAACAGAATAGGTCCCACAAATTTTACGACAAACAAACTAACAGCATAATAATGTGAACATCCACTACACAATATAGGTGAGAAAATAAACAACGGTAAAGGACAGGACTTTATACCACGGTTCACACGTGATTGCAGCGACTTCGAGGGAATGGAGGGCATTCGGGGTCTCCGCGACATCGGGCTAGCAGATTTCAAGTGGATCCACGACAAAGAAATAGGGCTGGAGGATGGAGGGGTAGTAGTAGTGGTAGAAAGATAAATAAGGCTTTAAGAGAGAGGGAACAGGGCATCGGGCTGAAGCGTGGAAGGATGGAGGGACTCGGACGGAAGTAGAGGGGGGGAATATGTGGCTGACCGGAGAAGGAAGGGGTGGCGGAGGCTGGCGGCTTCAGACGTGGGCTCGGGATGGAGAAGGAAGGGGCAGCGGAGGCAGGCGGCTTCAGGCGTGGCTTGGGATGAAGAAGGAAGGGGCAGCGGAGGCAGTGAGTGGCGGAGGGCGTCCGGCGGTGGCTTGGCCTGGAGGATTGTGATGGGGGTCCGGCAGAAGTTGGGCGGAATTCGGTAGGGTAGGGTGGGAGTCGGCGAGGCTGGGAGTGGAGGCGGGACAGAGGGGAAGATGATGGCTCGCGGGAAGGGACAGGCAGCAAACCTGGAGTTGCACCAGGGATTTCTCCGGCGTCGCACCTGGAGAGGAAGATCGCACGGTTGGAGGAATTTTCCCAAAACCACGATACCTCTTCCCCTAAACCGTTGGGTATAAATACCCCCAATAAAGAACCGCCGCTTCATGTGAACCGCAGTCTGCATAATACAAATCTAATAAAACCACACTGATCGGATGGCTATGAATGTTTAGGCCGATCGGAGGTTAAATACATCTCAAAATAAAAAACAAAAAATATGAAAGTGACTAGAAACGAGCATCCGGACGCGACTACGGGATCCGATCGCCCGTCCGGGCAGCGAATCACCGCCTCCAGCGGGAATATACGCGCATCGGTCGTGCCGCGCCGTCAACTCCCCCCGGCTTAAAGGCACTCAACTCTGATGAGTGTAGGTGGTTGTACTCGCTGAGCAGCCGTGGGGCGAGTCTCTAAAGCTCCTCTGAGGAAATCCACGTAGCATCGTGCAAGCGCCGGCCGCACCAACGGACAAGATAACGCAGGGTATCTCGCACGCCCGCGGCGTAGAAGTCGTGACCGACGATCTGAAGCATGTTGTCTGTAGAAGCAGGTGGTACCAAAGTATCTCCGTCTGACACTGATGTATCTTCGTCTGGCAATGATGTGTCTCCGTCTGGTAATGACGTCGGTAGGACCGTCAGTGGTGTAACTAGATCTGCATGTCGCGACGCCGCTGGTGGCAACAAAGAGGGACTGGTGGAGGCAATAGGAGAAGAAGGCTCAGGTGACGGGGTTATGTCTTATGAAGGCCCGGGTAGAAATGTGATGAGTGGGTCCACGTACACATGCTCTTCGTAGTAGGGAGTCAAATTTTCTACGTTGAATACTCGGCTGATGTCCATAACATGAGGGATGCCTATCTCGTATGCGTTCGTACCAATTCGCCGCACAACTATATCGGGGCCCATTCGGCGTGCACTTATTTTTTTTGCTAGTCCCTGTGGGACCCTCTCAAATCGAGTGTGAATTAATACTTGTTCTCCTGCCTCAAAGACATGTTCCCGCCTATGCTGATCTGCTTGATCCTTATAATAATCATTACTAGCTGCAATCTTCTTACGGACCGACTCGTGCAGTGCATGCACATGTTGAATGAAGGACTCGGCTGACTCACTAGGTCTAGACCCTAGGGGAAAATCCACCATATCAACTGGTTTCCTAGGCTCATACCGTAATATGATATGAAATAGCATCAAGCCCGTGGTCCTATTGAACAAGCTATTGTATGCAAATTCGGCTATGGGAAGGGCAGAATCCCAGGTTGCTGGACTATCTCCAACTAGACAACGAAGAAGAGTTCCAAGAGTACAGTTAACCACTTCAGTTTGTCCTTACGTTTACGGGTGGTAGGCATAGGAAAACTTCAGGGTCATACCTGTCTTTTTCCATAGTCTTCCAGAAATAGCTCATGAATCGCACATCACGATTAGATACTATGGAGATGAGAAGACCATGGTACTTAAATACTTCTTTAAAGAATAACGTTGCTATGTGGGAGGCGTCAGCGGTCTTTCGGCAAGGGATGAAATGCGCCATCTTGGAGAAACGATCAACCACAACAAATATCGAATCGAACTTCCTCAGGGTGCGAGGGAGCACGAGAACAAAATCCATACTAATATCTGACCAGGTCTCTCAGGGACGGGAAGTGGAGTGTAAAGCCCCGTGGGCAGTCGAGTCCCCTTTGCTGTCTGGCAAACTCTACAATGCCTCACCACTCTGGTAACATCTTTCTTTAGGTCGGGCCAAAAGAAACGGTCCTCAACCAAAACAATCATCTTATCTCTTCCAAAGTGTCTTGCAGCTCCGCCTGCGTGCAACTCCCAGATAAGGAAATCTCGGAGGGATGACTGAGGGATGCAGAGGCGAGAGCCCATAAATAAATACCCATCAGATATCGAATAACCCTTCTGAAGGTCGGGTGAGTCCTTCGAGAGCGCGGAATAAATATCCCCAAAATCAGGGCACTCTGGATAAGCGTGAACTAGCTATTCAAACCCCACTACTCGGTGTTCATGGTGTGGAGGATGCTAGCTCGGCGACTCAATGCGTCTGTCGGTTTGTTCTCAACACCTGCTCGGTGCTTAAGAACATAGTGGACTTCTTGCATATACTCCACCCACTTGGCATGACGGTGACCCAATTTCTTCTGGGAATCAAGATATCTCAAGGCCTGATGGTCTGAATATAAAATGAACTCCTTGTGCAAGAGATAATGTCGCCAGTACCGCAGTGTCTGCACAATTGCATAGAACTCCCGATCATAGTTTGAATATTTTTGTCGGGCTTCGTTCAACTTCTCGCTAAAGTAGGTTACAAGGTGGCCTTCCTGACTAAGGATTGCGCTGATACCAACTCCCGACGCGTCACAAGCAACCTCAAAGGGTTTGGAGAAATCTGGTAAGTGTGAAACGGGAGCAGTAGATAGTTTCTCCTTGATCTCCTCAAAAGCTCGGGTGGCAGCCTTTGTCCAAACGAAATCACCCTTACGAAGACAGCTCGTAATAGGGGCTACGACCGAACTGAAGGCTCAGAAAAACCTCCTATAAAAGGTGGCAAGTCTATGAAAACTACGGGCCTCATGAATGTTCGTAGGGATCGGTCACTCTTGAATCGTCGTGAACTTGTCAGTATCGACAGAAATATCAGATGTTGATACGACATAACCCAAGAAATGAATGGATGTAGATGGGAACGAGCACTTCTTCAAGTTGATGTATAGATGCTCCTTTCGGAGAAGCTCGAACACAAGGCGAATGTGGCGTAAATGCTCGGTGCGACTCTGGCTGTATAGCAAAATATCATCGAAATATACGACCAAGACCTTGCCCATATAGGGTTGCAGAACCTGAGTCATCACCCTCATAAATGTACTGGTGCGTTCGATAATCCGAAGGGCATCACCATCCACTCGTACAAGCTGTCCTTTGTCTTGAAGGTTGTCTTCCACTCATCCACCTCGATAACTCTAATCTGGTGGTACTCACTGCGAAGGTCGATCTTTGAAAAGATCTAAGCACAAGTCATTGAATCCAGGAGGTCATCGAGGCGGCGAATCAGAAAATGATATTTCACCGTGATCTTATTTATGGTATGGCTATCAATGCACATGCGCCAGCTACCGTCTTTCTTCGGAGTCAGAAGGGCTGGCACGACGCATGGGCTCAGACTCTCTCGTATAAATCCTTTTCGCAAAAGCTCATCAACTTGCCGCTTTAGTTCGGCATGCTCGGTTGGATTTAAACGATAGTGTGGCAGATTAAGCAAAGATGCCCCGGGGATCAAATTAATCGCATGTTGGATGTCCCTCAGCGGGGGTAGCTTATTGGGGAGTTCCTCTGGCATAATGTCTATAAAGTTATCCATCAGCTGTCGAACATCCGGACCAGTAATCCTGGCCTCGCTAGGGGTCTCGACCGCCAAAACATGATCACAGTCTTTATGCTCTCTCTCAGAAAATCACCTCTCCTCAAGATATGCAGGGGTCTCGTCGATCCCGCGCTAACTGAAAGTCAACCTTGCCCTTGGGAGGATCCCAGGGCTGAGTCGGGGTAAGAGTAATCTTTCGACCCTTGTCGAAGAATACGCACGTGTTAGAATGACCATAACACGTGGCGTCACGATCGTAAAGTCAAGGTCTAACGTCGCACCAAACCTGGTCCCCAGTAGACGATAATCGGATCGGCACCAGGCACCGTTGTGTAACTTGAATGGTGGACTTGTCCACCCATAGGACACGATACGGATGTGGATGGGGCTCAGCAGTAAGATGCATCCACTATCGATGGCGAGCTTGCAAGGTCCTCCTGCGCTCAGGAAATAAGTGAAAAAGATAGTGGTGCGGCGACAGTCCTCCTCAGCACGTGGGGTGTGGAGGATGCGACAGAGGACTCCTACTTCAAGCGATCTCTCGGCATCGCTCTCCCATCCATCCTCAACAACAGCAGTAACCTCCTCAGTGGCGACGTCCTCAGCCTCCGCCAGAATCATCAATCAACAAATTCCTGCTAGGGCATTGTGCTGTAAAATGCCCTCTGCCAGAACAACAATAACATTGGACGCCCCCAGGTTTGGGGCCTCTAGGAACAATAGCTTTCTCTGTCGCGTCTGGGGGACCGCGTGAGGTGGAGAAGTTGTGGCAAGGACGGGCTTCCTAAATGTGGAAGCATCGGGTCTAGTGGAAGCCTGTCTCGGGCCGGCTAAGCGCAAATATTGCTCGTATTTGAGGGCAAGCTGAAATATCTGCTCAACCGACTCCATCCTATGGGGGATTAGTTCCCTTTGGATGTCCAATCAAAGACCCGAACGAAAGCAACAGAAAGAGTACCCTGACGTAGCGCGTACAACTGATCTAACAGATGATCTCGATAGGAAGCAGGAAGATACTTATCTTGTAAGCGCTGCTTCATCTCATCTCATCGGGTAATAAGGCAGTAGCCATCACGCTCCAAAGATCTTTCCAGACTCGACCAATATATTTTTGCTTGGCCAATTAGTTTCATCTTCGCGAACCGTACTCGCCACTCGTTGCTCATCTCGAATCAGTCAAATAGTTTTCCATGAACATGAGCCAATCACTAAATGTCTTCGGGTCCAAGTGACCATCGAAGGTGGGAGCATCAATACGGATCCGTCGGGTGATGTCATCCTCCTATGGAGTCCTTCCTCGATGGGGCTCACGGAAGTCACCGTATTCATCATCATCATCATAGTCATATCGGGGTCTATCTCTACGACGGGGTGGTGGAGGTCGTGGTTCATCCAAAGGACGATCTCGTCGAAACTCGTAACCACGACGATAATTCGCTCTTGGTGGGGGTGGGAGATCTCGGCGGGGGCCGTCTCTACCACGTCTCCCGGGAGGGGGTGTGGCATTGCGAAGGTCCTCGAGAGGTTCCTCATTAGGTATAGGGTTCGTTCGATCTCTTGGTGTCTTTAACTGGTCTACTCTCGTGCTAACTCTCGCGATATCACCTCTAAGTGTGTCGAATTGGACGCCCAATTGATCAAATCGATCGAGGACAAGCCTTTGGAATTCCGCGGGCGTCATGTCCGTCTGAGCGCTAGCGGTCCTATCGTCAGGGTGATTTTGACTCGACATGGACTGACGATAATTCATACCACTACGTAACATGCAATGACCCTAACCTAGCCCTCCGATACCAATTTGATGCGGTGGTAGGTCGACTCAAAAAGGATTTCTAAATGCAAGCCTAACTGCGAGGACGTGAGTGGAAGTGCACAGATAGTCCGTAACAGGATAGCAACAAGTAATTAATTATTTCAAATGAAACAGCAGGGCACATGCAATTGCAACTAATTGCTTAAAGAGAACAAACATATCAAGATGCAAATGAAAGAGAAATAATTTAAGCGCGAACAGAATAGGTCCCGCAAATTTTACGACAAACGAACTAACAACATAATAATGTGAACATCCACTATACAATATAGGTGCCAAAATAAACAGTAAAATACAGGACTTTATACCACGATTCACACATGCATGCGGCGACTTCGAGGGAATGGAGGGCATTCAGGGTCTCCACGACGTCGGGCTGGCAGATTTCAAGCGGATCCACGACAAAGAAATAGGGCTGGAGGATGGAGGTCTGGTAGCAGTGGTAGAAAGATAAATAAGGCTTTAAGAGGGAGGGAACAGAGGCATCGGGCTGAAGCGTGGAAGGATGGAGGGGCTCGGACGGAAGTAGAGGGGGTGAATATGTGGCTGACCGGAGAAGGAAGGGGCGGCGGAGGCTGGCTGGCGGCTTCAGACGTGGGCTCGGGATGGAGAAGGAAGGGGCGGCGGAGGCAGGCGGCTTCAAGCGTGGCTCGGGATGAAGAAGGAAGGGGCGGCGGAGACAGTGAGTGGCGGAGGGCGTCCGACGGTGGCTTGGCCTAGAGAATTATGATGGGGGTTCGACAAAAGTTGGGCGGAATTCGATAGAGTAGGGCGGGAGCCGGCGAGGCTGGGAGTCGAGGGGGGCCGGAGGGGAAGATGAGGGCTCACGGGGAGGGACGGGCAGCAAACCTGGAGTCGCACTAGCGATTTCTCCGACGTCGCACCTGGAGAGGAAGACCGCACGGTTGGAGGAATTTTCCCAAAACCACGATACCTCTTCCCCCAAACCGCTGGGTATAAATACCCCCAATAAGGAACCGCCGCTTCATGTGAACCGCAGCCTGCATAATACAAATCTAATAAAACCACACTGATCGGATGGCTAGGATTGTTTAGGCCGATCGGAGGTTAAATATATCTCAAAATAAAAAAAAATATGAAAGTGACTAGAAACGAGCATCCGGACTCGACTACGGGCTCCGATCGCCCGTCCGGGCAGCGGATCACCGCCTCCTGCGGGAATATACGCGCGTCGGTCGTGGCGCGCCGCCAGAAAGTTTGCTCTCTTAAAAAAATCAGACATGGAATGAAGCAATCTCATAGAGTTTGGTTTGTCCGATTTATAAAAACACCGTACAACAAGGCTATGAATAAGGACATGTTGATCACATTCTCTTTGTTAAGAAGAGAAGAACCAAATTGTCTGTGTGTATTGTAAATGTGAATGACATCATTATTATAGGGAATGATTTGGAGGAAATCACGCACCTAAAAAAACAATTATGCACAAAATGTGAAGTTAAAGATCTGAAAAATTTTCATATTTCTTGTGACGTGAAATGACAAGTTCTACCTGTGGAATCTTCATATCCCAAAGAAAATGTCCTTGATCACCTGGAAGAAACATGTATGGTTGGAGTGCTCTGGTGGATACCCCTATTGATGTCAATTACAAAATTGACGTGGACACAAAAGGAGACAAAATTGCTACATCTAGTTACCAGAGATTGATTGGTCGACTCGTATATTCATGCATGCTCTCAGGACCCGTCATCAAGAGGCAGCTTACCGGGTCTCCAGGATGTGGAATCTGCTCTCAAAATACCACCCCTTGAAAATTGAAGTTTTTATAAATGTTGATTGTGCGGGTAACCAAGACGACCAAAACTTTATTACAGGATATTGTTCTTTGTAGGTGGAAATCTTGTAACTTGGAAGAGCAAGAACAAAGATGTTGTAGTGCGACCTAGTTCTGAGGAAGAATACAGAGTTATGTCACAAGGCGTATGTAAGGGATTATGGTTGAAATCAATTCATCAAGATCTGAGTCTTTCTGAGGGCATGCCTATTACTCTCTATTGCGACAACAAAACATCCATTAATGTGGATCATAGCCCAATTCAACATGATCGGACAAAACACGTTGAAGTGGATACTCCATTAAAGATCACATTGACAAGGGCAATATCTATACACCCTTAGTGAACTCTCAAGATCAACTTGCTAACATCTTCACCAAAGGGTTAAATTGTGATAACTTTATTGACAACACATTCTAATTGGGAATGATTGACATATACTCCCAACTTGAGAGGGGTGTTGAACGTGTAATAATGTGTAATATTTTATGTTTTATTCTAGTATCGTCATTCAAATATATAAGGACTTAGGTCTCTTGTATGGTGACCTAATTTTGAACTTAATCATTGTTCTCTCCTCCTGACTGTGACTTGTCTTATAATATTGTTTATAAAATTTATTGTTGTTAGTTTAGTTGTCGGTTTAGTATTTAGTGCATATAATGTCTCCATCTGTCTTCATAGCCTCGCCAAACCTACCCTATGTCAAGTCATTTGAACCTAATTTCAAAAACACAAAAGGAATCGTTACTTTATTATGTTTTAACCAAAAACGACCAATTTATTGTATTAATTTTGACAAAAAAAAATCTCGGTGTTAATATCGATCTTATTTGGTTAAAAGTTAATAAATTAATGGTTCCATTGAGTTCTTTCTTTAAAAGAATAAGGAAACCATATGGAACTTTCATAAATTTGAAAGGTATTGGACGTACTCTACACTTCTTTCTAAAAGATATTACACCATATAATAGGCATAGTTGAGGATACAAACCTATTAAAAATACCTATTACATAGATAATGAGTGCAGCAAAGTAAAATTGTGATCACATACGTCAAGCAAAATACCAGTTACTCTATTAAGACCAAATTTTTTGCTCGATTAATAACAATTTCTCAAATAGAAAATGAAAAAACAAAATCCAAATAAAGCTACCTGTCATGACATACTCGGGAGCTGCATATCCATATGTACCCATCACACGTGTGGACACGTGGGTCTTATCTCCCTCGGGGCCATCTTTAGCGAGCCCAAAATCAGAGAGCTTGGCATTATAGTCCTACAAAATGTATCTTCAAATAAGAAAACCAAAATTGACTGAACGCTTTAGTGGAATTACAACAAAATAAAAGCATACAGCATCTAGTAGGATGTTAGATGTTTTAAAATCACGATATATCACTGGTCTTTCTGCTTCCTCGTGAAGAAAAGTTAGGCCTTTAGCAGCGCCGAGTGCAATTTTCATTCTTATGGACCACGGTAGTGGTAGCGACCCTGTACACAAGTGATTTTTACTACCAGAATGAGAAAGACAGTTAAAGCATTAATAGTACGGAGAAAAAGTATCACCACTCGCCTATAAATTAACAAGGTATCATATAACATGTGATAATTTTTCTGGCTGGTGGAAACTGAATAGACAATGTCAAGAAAATTAAAAATGGTACAGAGTAAAGCATTGTTAAGAAATTTAGCACCTAGAAACTTCAATATATAAGAGCAGGGCTCCTAAAGGTAAATCTGTATGAGATGAAAAATTAAGCAAACAAACATACTTCCATATAGAAATATTTTAATTTAAAATTATCTCTTTAAAAGAAATAAAAAAAAACAAACAGAAATGCTTCAAAAATAATAGTTTAATGGCCATTCAATCTTATAAATAATGCACAGAAATTCAGAAGCATGTATGATGGCGATCGACAACACGCGCACGTTTATTCCTGTAGGAGGCGGTAATCGGTGACCCATTTGGGCGATCCGAGTCCGCGGATGCGCTCAGATGTAGTTCCAAGTCTTTTCTATGCATTATTTTATGTATTTCGTGTTGTATTTGGCACCAGATCGGCCCGAACGTTATTAGCCGTCCGATGTGGGTGCCCAAACTCTTTTATTTTCCTCCCCCCTCCCCCTCCCCACCCCCTATTTATACGAGCAGGTATCGCTGTTTTGGGGATCGGATGTTTGCAAGCAGCAACCGCCGGTCTTCCAGGTGGACTATGAGTGTTACTCATCTCGATCGAGAATTCCATTGCTATTCCCCTTCACGCTGGCCCTCCTCCAGCCCTACTGTTGCCTCCCTCAACTTCTTTACAACCCTCTTCCAACCCTACCTCCACCTCCCTCAACCTCTCCAGCCCTATACAGCCCTCCTCCAACCCTACCGTCGTTTCCCTCACCTTCCCCAACCCCGTACAGCCCTCCTCCAACCCTACTGCCACTTCCCTCACCATCCCCAGCCCTGTACACCCTCCTCCAGCCCTTCCGCCGCCAGTCCAATGTCGTAACCCCCTCCCAATCCCCCTTCACACCTACTGCAGCACTCCGCCGGCACCTTTCCCCATCCGCAGCCCCTCTTTAGAGCCACCCGCCAATCAGAAGCCGTTGCAACTAGCTGATCTCTTCTTACAAATCATGCCGCCGCATGGATGAGCAAGTATTGGTATGGATGTTATTTATTTCACTTTATGTTGAATGGTCGGACCATTGCTTGTGGGATCTAACTTTTATGTGCGTTTAATATAATTATTCGTTGATTGATTTGTGGATTTCATGTGGTGCACGCTTAACTGAAATTTGAGCCTCATTTTGGTGGTAAATCATGAACCGCTCTTTGATCGAATTAAGCTGTTTTTAAATGTGTAATTGGCTTAAATCTTATTAATTTTATTACCGTAGTTAGATCTTAATCGGAACTGGTTGCACCTTCATCTCACTCGCACTGCATTTATGTTACATCATAGTTGTTCGAGTTATTGTCAGTCTACTCGTGCATCAATGTAAAACCATATGTTGATTGACAAACATGGCATAGAAAGATCTTGATTGCCCTAAACTTTGACAAAATATTTACCACTCACAAAAAGAAAAATTTGAAGAATAGAGAAAAAAGGATCTCAAATGTAACATGTTCAAGGATAGATGTGTGCCCAATATAATACTCATTTAGAGTCTATTTCATCTTTAGGATTTAGTCTCCCATCTTAAATTGGAACTTCTTTTTCCCTCTCTTATATAAGTGTATAAGTGTACAAATTCAGATAAGGAGGATGTAATCATTTATTTGAGAAATTAATGAAATTATTTTATTTCTCAATTTGCTGTGCTTTTTCAACATGCGTATCAGAGCGAACGATCCACACTTGCTGAATCGTGCTCTTTCTTTCTCTTATTGGGCAATCTGCACCCCTAAACGATTAGCATTTGTTTTCTAACCGTACCCTTCGTGCGGCTACATTTTTTCCTAGTCGCGGCTTGCCTCTACCTCGAGCTCTGCTCCTCTCCTTTCTCCTCCATTTCCTTTTATAGCCTTTTCTCCCGTCCAGGATGGGCCCCGCCTCTACGCGGCTTCCTCTTCTTATCGTTGTCTGTGTGATCTCTGGTTTGCGACTTCTCTCAAGCTGTCGGTTCCTCTTGCCGCGGTCTCTTTCCTCCAGCCGCAACTTCACTAATCTGCCACAGTTTCTCCAGTCCGCCACAGCTCTTCTACAGGCCGCCACGGCTCTGTCGTCTTGCTCTTCCAGGCCACAGCTTCTTGTTTGTAGCTCTTCAGGTCAATGATTGCTCACCTTGCCGCAGTCGCAGCTTCTCCAGTCCGCCACAGCTCTTTTACACGTCGCCATGGCTCTCTGTCGTCTTGCTCTTCCAAGTCGGAGGTCTTCCAGACCGCAACTTCCTGTTCGCAGCTTCTCCACGCCAACGCAGCAGCTTCTCCAGTCCACAGCTCTCCCAGCTGTACCTTCTACTCTGCAGCTTCTTCGGGCCACCATTTCTCCTCTTCAAACGGCAGTTACTCAGCAAGCTTGCATCTCAGGCCTCCAGTTCTCTTCACCAGGCCTCTTCTCCAGCCCGCTTCTCCAGGCCGTCGTTTCTTTTCTCCCAGGCCTCCGCTTCAGCCCGCTTGCTGCTCTACTGCCCTTGGCCGGCAGTCTTCTTGTCGTTGCTTGACGCATGCCTGCTCTGCTTGCCATGTTCTTTGTCGCGTGCCTAGCCACTGTTTGTCGCTAGTCTGCGTGTCGCACGGGCCCTCTACTCTTGTTTGTGGCTTCTTCCACAAGGTTGCCTCCAATGGTCGGTCATGCTTCCCCATCTCCTTTATCTCAACAGTCACCTCCAACCAACATTCAAGCTGACATTGATGTCTTGCGCACCCAAATACAACAACTTCAAGGGATGCTTGACAGTTCTCTTGGTCTGTTGTGTCTATTTATGACGGCGACATCTCCTGTCTTACCCATACATCATCCTCGGTTACGGATTCTAGGGCCTCCCACCACATTACATCACGGAAACCTTCCAAATACTGACCACTGTGCATCCCAAATTCATTACTGTTGCTAATGGGGATAACAATCCAGTCTTTGGATCAGCAAACATTAAACTTACTTCATTCATCACTCTTCGCTCAGTTCTTCATGTTTCGGGCTCTTCTTTCAACCTCCTCTCTATAAGTCGTCTCACTCAAGACTTTGATTGCTTCGTAACATTCTCTTCCACCTCTTGTGTTGTTCAGAATTGCAAGACACAGAATATCATTGGCAAAGGGCAGTTGTTGAATGGGATCTACATCCTAAACCCCTCTCCCCCCACGATTCACTCCTCTATTAGCTCTGTCAAGTGGCATTGGCGTCTCGGGCATGCTCCTCTGCACATCCTTTGGAAAGCTCTCCCTGATATTTTCCTTCATGATTTCACCTACGAATCTTGTATCTATGGCAAACAACATCGTTCTACATTTACACCTCGTCATACTCGGAACGATGCTACCTTTGTTCTTGTCCATTCTGATATTTGGGGACCCGACAAAATCGTAAGTGTTTTCGGCTATCGTTACTTTGTAACCTTTATTGATGATTACTCTCGAATAACATGGTTGTATTTCTTTCATGATCGCTATGAGCTGACTCGTGTTTTTTGTGTCTTTATTATTGAAACTCGCAACTGGTTCTATACTACCATTAAAACTCTCAGAATCGACAATACCCGTGAATACACAAGTCACGCGTTTTTACGAACCTCTGTACTGAGTTTGGGATCATCCATCAAACCCTATGTCTTTATAACCCACAACAAAATGGCGTTGCTGAACGTAAGAATCATCACCTCCTTGAGATCATCCGTTCTCTTATGTTTCAAATGAATGTTCCCAAACATTCTTGGAATTTCGCGATTTCTAAAGCCTATCATCTTATTAACCGCATGTCTTCCTCCATTCTCAATTTTGAAGTTCCCTTCAACCTTCTTTTTTCCTTCATGCCCCCTTTCTCAGTCACCATCGTGTCTTTGGATGTGTGTGCTATGTTCATAATCTTGGGCCGTCCACTGACAAGCTTGCCCCACGTGCCACAAAATACATGTTTGTTGGTACTCACGTGCTCAGAAGGGTTATGCTTGTTTCTCTCCCAAGGATCGGAAAAGTTGTTACTTCTGCTGATGTCACATTTCTTGAAGACCAGCCCTATCATTTTCGACCAACTGATTCTCCAACTCCGCCTCTACTCCTGCGGCTTGTTGTCTCTGTTACTTTTAATCTTCCACCTCTCCTTACAACGTCAGTTCCACCAACCCCACCTCTCCTTCCCCTGTCGATCCCATCACAACCACCACTGATTCGTGTGTATACTCGTCATCCTCCTTCCTCTACTACTCAACGAGAGCTGTCCTTCACTGATGATGTTTTGCGACCTGCAGATCTGGCAAACGTCTCTACTGCTTACCCGATGGTGAATTATATCTCCTTACACCGCCTCTCTTCGGATCTCTGAAAAACTGCCCTTTCTTTATCCTCCATTACCACCCTTACCTCTGTGCAGGAGGCTCTCCAGTATCTGTGCCTGCTCTTTGAGTAAACCACACTTGGGATATTGTCTTTCTTCCTCCTTGACAGACTTGTGCGGGTTGTAAGTGGGTGTTTGCCATCAGACATGGTCCGGATGGCACAATTCAACATCTAAAGGCTCGTCTTGTGACTCGTGGTTTTACTCAACAAGGTCTAGATTATGATGAGACCTTTTCTCCGGTCACCAAACTCAATATTGTTCGTGTTTTGATCTCTCTCGTTGTTCATCGACACTCGTCGTTGCAATAATTGGATGTCAAAAATGTTTTTAATGGCGATTTGAAGGAGATCGTCTATATGCAACAACCTCCTGAATTTGAGACCACAGGGGAGTCTCTTGTATGTAGTCTGAAGAAATCATTTTATGGTCTCAAACAGTCTCCTCGGACATGATTTGACAAGTTCAGTCAGACTGTTAGTGTTGTTGGGTTCACTCGAAGTTCAGCCAACTTCTCCTTATTCACTCGTCACCGTCCAACAGGCACAGTGATTCTCTTGGTGTATGTTAGTGATATTTTGATTACGGAGACGATCTCACAAGAATACATATGATCAAACAACATCTGGCGACAGTGTTTCAAACAAAGGACCTGGGAAATCTTCATTATTTTCTTAGACCTGGTGGGTTTGTGTTATCTCAAGGTGACTCGGCAACCTGATGGGCCTGTGTTATCTCAAAGAAAGTACTGTCTTGACTTTCTTCATGATGCGGGCTACTCTGGATGCAAGTCTGCCAACACTCCATGGATATAAATCATAAGCTCTGCGCTTATGCCTTAGACTCTGATCTTCTCCTTCCGAACCCAGAGTATTATCGTCGTCTTGTGGGAAAGCTGATATATCTCACTGTTACAAGACCTGATATATCATTTGTTGTTGGTGTTCTCAGTCGATTCATACAAGAGCCACGTATCTCTCATCTCCAGGCAGTTGAGTGTATTCTTAGTTGAAGATTGCTCCTGGACAAGTACTTGTATACAAGCCCTCTTTCTCTCCTTTATCTCTGGTTGCATATTCTGATACTGATTATGTTGGTTCATTAGATGATCGTCGTTCCACAAGTGCATACTGCACTTATTTTGAAGGACACATCATTACTTGGCGCAGCAAGAAACAGTCTGTAGTTGTTCGCTCATCTGCAGAATGTGGGTATCGTTCAATGGAAGTTGTTGTGTCTGAGTTTACATGCCTTGAAGATCTCCTAGGTGATTTAGTAGTCAAGCTTTCCTCACCGTCCACTCTATTTGTGACAGTCAAACTGTCATACACATTGTCAAGAATCCGTTTTCCATGAACAGACTAAACACATTGAAGTTGATTGTCATTTCATTCGAAAGAAGGTTCAATTGAAAAAGATAGAATTACAGCATGTTCCCACTGCTGGACAAGTTACTGATATTCTCACCAAGACCTTACCTCGCCAACTATACTACCAATTTTTGTCCAAGCTGGGTGTTTACGAGTTCTATGATCCAGCTTGCAGGGGAGTGTTGAAGGAAAGATGTGTAAAAGCCCAATATAAGGCTCATTTAGAGCTTATCTCATCTTTCAGATTTAGTCCGGAACTTTTCTCCCCTCTCCCTCCAATATAAGTGTATGTGTACAAATTCAGATAAGGAGGATGTAAGCATTTATTTGAGAAATTAATGAAATTATTTTATTTCTCAATTTATTGTGCTTTTTCTACATAACAGAACCAAAATTATCATATGCACAAGGAGAAAACCTTCACTTGATCCAAAATAACCAAAAGCCTCATGCATGAATGAGGAGAAAACTTCTCATACTCGAAAATCATCAATCTGGCATATGGTGAAGGCCAGAAGACGGCATATTCAATTTAAATATTGAATTAGTAATCAGCCAATAATCTTTTTTAAGTTTTAGATCTTTAATTATAAAACTTAATACTTGATTAATTTACAAGAAAATAATAAATAACTATTAATTACCCAAATCTCTCCTAAGAGTTAGCATAATTACAAGTTGCACCTCTCTATCTTTTGAAATTACGTAAACAGTGTGCGCGAGCGTGGGTGTGCTTGCGCATGTGGGCGCATGTGGGCGTGTGTGTGGGCATGTGTGTGGGCGTGCGTGTGGGTGCGTGTGTTTGTGCGTGTGCGTGCATGTTAATACAACCAATTTAAAACAATTAATCCTCAAATACGTAATAAAAAACAATCAAATTTAAATCAAAATTTTCGTTCTAACGATAAAAAGAAACTTAAATCTTGAGCGCATTTTATTTTTTATCACCGCTAGTTGCATTTACTGGAGGGGTGCAATCTTTTCTTTTCTAAATAACACGTGCCAACTTTGGTTTGCATAGAAAAGCAAAATCCTCCTATCACGATATGTAGAAGAACTACCAAGTGTAGGCGTATCGCCGTATCCATAGAGTAGCAGGTGCATTCACCGAGTTCAGGTGCGTACCTGTACCAGAAGGTACCAGAAACGTACCGGGTACGGGAACGCGGCCCTAAGAATTATGGTGTTTCATAGGTTATGCATCAATCTTCCCTCTTAGAGAAATTCTGCTATGATGTTTCTTTGAACCAATACTACTTCAACAAATAGCCGGAGTATACAATGTTAACCGGAGTATACAATGTGTGCTTCTATGTGAGAAATCAATAGTTATCTACAAATCTTCTCTTCATTTCACAAAAAATCTTCACTTTATGAATCTTCTCTTCATTCTTCTCCTAATCCATTATTTTACCTACTTTTATAAATAGTGCATTTTCTAACATGTCTATGTTAGGAATGGCGTCTACCAACTCTCTCAAAATCCTGAAGTGTTAGGAAGGGCGCTACCAATTCATTTATATTATTTTAGCAGGATCGGTCAAACTGTTCACATGGCTCCCTCGCACTTAAAATGTGTCCGGCATGTCCGGAGCCAACCTGGCTCCCTTGCACTAAATCGTACCCTGGAGTTCCCCTGCACTCATGTCAGGAGCCAACCCGAATGCGCTCGGGAGGCACCCCATCCAACACCTAGATGGCAAGCCACACCCAACGGTCTAAACCACCAAAACAGTCTAACATTTCAAATGCATACAATATTGTTGTCATAATTGCAATTTTTACAAAAATATCTTTAAATCTCCGTGATATCATTTTATTGCAAATATTCCTGAAAGCACGTCCACCATAACATACAAGCCCATTTAAGCCCTGAAAATAATTATATTTTATTCCCCAAGTGCATGTTCACCTCTTTTTAAAATTGTTGGAGTCTGAGTTTATAAGTTTATATTTGTGTGTGAGTGGGTTTAGTCTCACATCTTGTGTTAGAGTTTGTGAGTCCTTTGTAATGTTATAAATAGCCCTATATGAATGAATAATATATTAAGCAAATATTTTTATTTCATTTAACATGGTATCAGAGGGAGGTTATGAGTCATTTATTCCTCCCTGATCTCTTCGGCTCCTCACGCGCCTAGGGCGACTCTTCATTCGGATCTCTCACGCGAGAGGGTTTGCGGGCGGCTTCCGCTCCCGTGTGTTAGGGTTGTGATCGGGCTTCCGCTCCCTTCAATCTTCCAATCCCGCCGTTTCTCTGTGCCTTTGCTTCCACCGACGTCGTTCCTCTCTGCTGCGCTGCGATTGTCATCGATCATGGTCGCTGCCCCAGTCGACTACTTCTGCGTCCGGCAGATCCCAGGTCGTTTTCACATGCAAGGCTTGCCTAGTGTTTTTCTCCCTGTCAATCTGTCGAGCTACTTCTGATGCTTTCGTGTCGTTGATTCCTCTTGATCCAGGCAACCTGCCGCTGCTTGGCTGATGAAGACGATCTCCCTGCTCCCAGTTAGTCTCCCTCCCTGTTCTAGTCGTCATTTCTACCTTCTCTTCCAGATGACAATGTATTCTTCTGATCCAGCCGACGTTTCCTTCGTCATGCCCGGATACGGATCTCGTCACAGATGTATGTTGCTGCTTCTTCCATCGACAATGCCTCTTTTCGTCGATCCTGCTGGTGATTTTGTCCCCTCTCCCATTTCTGCCTCCACCTGCTCCCCATCTTGTCAACGGCTTCGTCTCTCGTTCCAGATCACGTCGAGCTTCATGTTTCTGGTCTGCTCCAGTGGGCAAATGTCGGTTGAGCTCCTCTATCATCCTTCCACTGCTAACTCTGTTGTTAATGTCGGTTTTGATGCGGGACAGGAGTCCACCTGCCCGCCACCTTGGCATCACCACCAAGGGGCCCACCTGGAGTCAGCACCAGGCGGCTTTATCACGCCCGCGGGCCGTACACCCCAACCAGCTCTCTGTCATGGAATCACCACCATGCGGCAGGTTGTTGAGGCTGGGGCTCGATCCCCAGACCTCCTAGATAAGAAGCCTTCACCAGCGCTCTCATCACCAACTGAGTCGCGGCTCAGTTGGTGATGAGAGCGTTGGTGAAGGCCTCTTATCTAGGAGGTCTGGGGATCGAGCCTCAGCCTCAACAACCTGCAGCATGGTGGTGATTCCATGACGGAGAGCTGGTTGGGGTGTACGGCCCGCGGGCCTGATAAAGCCGTCTGGTGCTGACTCCAGGTGGGCCCCTTGGTGGCAATGCCAAGGTGGCGGGCAGGTGGACTCCTGTCCCGCATCATAAAAGTGCACTTTTATGATGCGGGACAGGAGTCCACCTGTCCGCCACCTTGGCATCGCCACCAAGGGGCCCACCTGGAGTCAGCACCAGGCTGTTGAAACTGAAATCTCGGTCTCCTGTGGAGTTCACCCTTGGGGAAGGGGTGATCGTGCACCTACTTCGCTCTTGCAAGCAAAACAACAAAAGAGACAAAGGAAGAACCGACCCAAGGGCTCGACGGGGAGGACCCACCACACACCCGGAAGATCTGAGAGTGTTTCCCCTTCTTAGCCAAAGGCCGAGCTAAGGTACCCTCAGAAAGCACTTGAAAACTGGAGCAAAAGAGCACAGGAAGCCCTGCCATCTAGGGTACCCTTGGGTCCTATTTATAGTTTTCAGAATCTGAACTGCCAATAACCAAACTGAACTGACCTGAAATTACCAAAAAGCCCTGTGTTGGGTCTGCCAACAGCCAAACTCCACTGCTTTGAAGGGCTATGGGCAGACCAGCGGGGGCTAAACAGTAAAAGGTACCTCATAGATCTGGGCGAGCTGGGGAGTCTGGCCACCTCGGCGGATCCTGCTCGCCTGCTGTTGCCGAGCTCCATTGCGCGAGTGCGAGTTGGGACGGCGAGCTCTCCTATCGATCGGCCTCCGTTAGTCGACCTCAGCTTGACGAATCTTGGCTTAACTCGGCGAATGCCGAGCTCGCGGTCGACAAATGCCGAGCTCGGGCTCGGGTTTCTCTGCCGAGCTCGCCTGGGGCCTTGGTAATCTGAGCTGGTCGGCCTGGTTCCGGGTTCACCCCGCTCGCCGGATACGGGGTTGTACACAATCCCCGCTCTTTTTGAGTTTGGCAAAGCTCGGAAATAAACATCCAACCCCAAGTGTTCGGCGAGTGCGGGGTGGACTGGAGGGAATCTTCGGGTGGGGTCCACCTGTGGCTATATATATGCACTTGCATACCTTCCTGACTCTTGTCATTCCCTTTGCTCTAATCCTGCCAAGATGTCGATCCCCGAGGAGATTCAAGAGCGGCTTATGCGCGTCCGCCAGACCTCAGCTGCTCGCGTAGCCGCCCTGACAGCGGTCCCAGCTGCTGTGCTGCAGGGTGGCTCTGCCGAGCCTAACTCCAAGAAGATGAAAACATTCCCTCAGGCGGCCGAGCCCATCTATGACGACCTGAGGACCACCTTGGAGCACGGGACCGGCTCCTCCACTCTGCCTGCCCCTGAAAAGGGGAGGAATATTGTCGAGGTCTGCGACGGCCCAGACAGCCACCCTGATGGCGCGGAGGACGCCGCGCCGAGAGACACCACCCCGCGAGCCAAGACCACTCTGGGGGACTCGCGGTTCACGACTCCGGAGAACCGTCCCCGAGACCCGTCCCCTCCCTTTGGGACCTTGGGGGTGAGCTCGCAGAGGCCGAGCTCGCCGGTGCGCGCACGCTCTCCCCAGCAAGCTGTCGTGACCCCGGGGGCGGGTCTGGAAACCATCCCCATCCCGGGATTCGAGCTTCTCTTACCGGAGACGCGCGGCCCGGGTCGCGGGAAGGATCTGAGGTTTATCCCTCCCCGCATCTCATTCGAGTTGCCGAGCTCGTCAGGTAGACTTTGCCCGGATTCCCGCCTCATGCGATTTTCCTGCATACCTCCTTTTGCTGATGTTTGCCTCCACAGTTCCCCCCAGCCAATCCGCTGTCGAGGAATCTTCGTGGGCAGCCCATTACTCTCCCCTCCCCTCCCCAAGCTCGCTGGACTCTTACCTGGGCCCCGAAGTGAATCAAGGCGAGCTGGCGAGGAGGGAGGTTAAGCTTTTAAAGAAACTGGTGTGCGGGCTGCGCGAGGTGCAGGGGGTCAACGAGGCGTTACAACGCGACTATGCGCGTCTTGCTGACGAGGTGCGAAGCGGCCAGGCTGGCGAGCTGACGTCCCCTTCCCGGCTTCTGGATGAGATAGACGGCGGCCTCTCCGTGGCGCAGAGGAATTCCGGTAGGATCCGCGAGCTGCTCCGCGCGCGGCAGTCTGGGGGACGGGAGGTGCGAGGCCGGGGTGGATAAAGGGCGGCTATTTTGCCGAGCCGACTGGTACTCGCCTCCTGGTCTCCCCCCTGCCCGCGCGCCCCGCTTTCATATTTCTGCACTTGTCTTTGTAATAAATAACCTTAAACATTCTTAGTCATGTGGTATTCAAATAATATATTGTTTTTTATTTGACTTAGCCTTGGTTGGAACGCGACAAAAGTCGGCGAGCTGGGGGTTGGCGAGCTGGGCCGATTGGGCAGTTTGACCCTCTGATTACTTTTTCTATAAATAGCCCCCCCCCCCCCACCAACCCCCGTACTGCTGCTTTTACTGCTTACTTTTTTTCTCTCTTCCTGCGGTTTTCTTCTTGTCTACTCGCGCTCCGCCTCCTCTCGCGAGCATGGGCAAGACCAATCCCGACGCTGATGGCCGCACCAAGTGCGCCCAGCACTTCACCGATTACTGCTTCTTCGAGGGGAATACCACCGAGGAGGAGCTCGCGGAATTTGTTGGCGACCACGTTCCGCCGGGCTTCGAGGCGCGCCGGCCGAGGCAGGGGGAGGCCATCAATACCTTTTACGACGACGAGCTCGCCTTCCCCATCTCTCACTTTGAGGTGGGGTTGCGCCTCCCCCTCTGGCCGGAGATCCGGCAGATTCTGAAGTATTATGGCGCGGTGCCCGCGCAGCTGAACTTCAACGTCATCGCCATGATGGTGGCGTTCGCGAGCGGCGAGAGAGGATTGAGTTCAACCTGACAGTATTCAGGAAACTCTTCTCTTATAAGGCGACGCCAGATGGGGTCGCCTACTTCGGCGGCTCGCTGATCAAAGTTCGCGAGATCGCGAACAAGCATCATAACTGGATGAGCAAGATCGCCTTTATCAAGGGCGATCTCGGCAACATCCCGTACTCGCCGCAGCAAAAGGGCGAGGAGGTCTACCCCCCCCCCCCGGCCGTGTCCGGCAATGATGTCGACCTCCATAAGTTTTTCCTCCACAAGGACTTCGAGGTCGCCTTCCTGTGAAGGGGCCTCGACGCGCTTCTCCCCGTCCTACCCGGCGAAGGTATTGTTCTCTCCTCACCGCCGAGCTCGCCAGGTTGCCGAGCTCGCCGAATTGTTGTTGAAGGTCTTCTAACTTTTTCCAAGTTTTTTTTCTTGCAGGGGAGCGGCTAATTCCCGTAAACCCGCCGTTTGCGGACTCGGGGTTGTACCTGGACCCCCTTGCTCGCGAGAAGGCGGCGGCGGCGGCCTGCCGAGATGAGGCGGCCTTCTCTCAACCCTCTTCCAGCGAGAGGCGTTCTGAGGATGCGGGGTCGAACCCGCCACACCGCCAGCAATTACCAAAAAAGATGAAGAAAGTCGTGCTCGCTCCGCGGGGGAAACATCAACAACAGCAATCCAGTCCCAAGTACATAAGCTCGTCCGAGACCATCCCCGACGCGTCGCCGGAGAGTGCTCTGAAAGAGATCATCAGCAAGGGGCGGAAGGGCGGCGAGGCTCATGTTCTCCCTGCGGCGATCTCCCCACCTCCTTCGGCGAAGAGGGCGGCTCCGAACGCGGGGCGCCGAAACTTCATCCCCTCTTCAGCTTTCGGGGTGGTGGAAAGACTCGGCGGGCGAGCCCATGGTGCAGTGGGACGAGATGGCCGACTGGGTTTCCATCTCCACTTTGCACCCCTCCTGGCATGACCGCGAGCCCGCCACCGGTCACGCTTACGCCCTCGGCTTCGGCCTCTATGGTCGGGAAGACGTCGAGGCCTACAAGAACATGACCCTGCGGCAGCTCGGCCATGAGGGCCTGCAGGCCCACCTGCGGGCCATGGAACTTCATCACATGCTGGTCCGCCGCAGCTTCGGCCTTAGCAATCAACTCCAAAAAGCCGAGTAGTCCCGCGACGTCGCCAAGGACAAGGTCGCCGACCAGACGAGGCGGCTCGGCATCGCCGAGGGTCTTCTCGCCCAGGCCGTCGGCGGATTGGTGAGTATCAGGCTCCTCCTTTTTACTTGAAATATTTGGCGCTGTCACTAATGAACTTTTCTTCTGTCAGGATGCCAAGGCCGCCGGAGAGTTGCGGGCTCGCAATGTCGAGCAGGGGGAGGAGATCGGCCAGCTGCGCGCCCGGCTTGCCGAGCTTGAGGGGGCGAACGCAAAGCTAAAGGATGAGAACCAAAACCTTAGCCGCGAGATCCGCCGTCAGGCGGAGATTTTCTTCCCGCCCAGCGGCGCCGATCCTACCCTCCCCTACAAGAGGCCGAGGATCTTTGGCGAGGCCGACCTCGCCGAGAGGCTGCGGATCAACTCCATCAAGGCCGCCGAATGCACCCTCCAGATGATGAAGTACACTGGAGTGCTGGTGGAGGGGTGCGAGGAGATTTCGGCCAGGGACCTGATGCCGAGTCTGTTCCCGGCGACGCCTCCCAGCGAGAAGGAAGACAGTCTGGACGCGCTGTTTGGAAAGGGCTTCCAGGATCTGTCAGGCGAAGGAGGGGAGGACCACCAATCTGGCGGGGGGGGGAGGTCTAAATGTACATAACTTGCAGTCTCGCCGGGGCGAGCTCAATCCTGCAAATATTTTTACTCAATGAAAGAATATTTTTGATACCTTGTCCATCATAGTAATGTCATTACGCATATATTTTCTTTTTGCTAGATTCCTCTGCCGTGCCTTGTGTCTGCGAGCGCTCTCCCCAGCGACCTCGAATAGATAGGTACTGCGAGTAGGATAGTCGTTAGGACTCGCCCCTGAGAGCATATCTTGAGAGTTCGGCAATTCTCAGTCCTCGTCAAAGCTCGCTCGCGGGCTGCCCATGATCTTATCAACTGAAAACCAGATTCACTAAATTTTTCCAAGTAAAAAAAACAAAGTGGGGGGCGAGGCGTCTCGGCGGGATCCACCTCCCCTTAGCGAGGTCTAAGGGCCTGGCCCGTCAATTCTCGGGACTCGCCCCAGCTCGCTCGCGAGCTGCCCATGATCTTATCAACTGAAAACCAGATTCACCAAATTTTTCCAAGTAAAAAACAAAGTGGGGGGCGAGGCGTCTCGGCGGGATCCACCTCCCCTTAGCGAGGTCTAAGGGCCTGTCCCGTCAATTCTCGGGACTCGCCCCAGCTCGCTCGCGAGCTGCCCATGATCTTATCAACTGAAAACCAGATTCACCAATTTTTTCCAAGTAAAAAACAAAGTGGGGGCGAGGCATCTCGGCGGGATCCACCTCCCCTTAGCAAGGTCCAAGGGCCTGGCTCGTCATCCTTCTGCCGAGGCCGAGCTGAATTAGCGAGCCCGAACTCGCCCCTACCGAGCTCTCGTCTTAATCTTAGAAGGGCCAAGTTTGTTCGGGGTCCAAGGTTGATACCATCGAGTGACTTTCAGCCATGCCAACTAGGTGAGAGCCTGTCAACGGGACCTGCTCAAGGTTTAAGGATGACACTGAGTGACTTCCAGCCCTGTCATCTAGGTGAGAGCCTGGCAGCGGGATCTGCTCGGGGTCCAAGGCTGATACCATCGAGTGACTTCCAGCACTGCCAGCTAGGTGAGAGCCTTACAGCAGGATCTGCTCAAGGTCTAAGGATGACACCGAGTGACTTCCAGCCCTGCCAGCTAGATGAGAGTCTGGCAGCGGGATCTGCTCGGGGTCCAAGGCTGATACCATCGAGTGACTTCCAGCACTGCCAGCTAGGTGAGATCCTGACAGCGGGATCTGCTCGAGGTATAAGGATGACACCGAGTGACTTCCAGCCATGTCAGCTAGGTGAGAGCCTGGCAGCGGGATCTGCTCGGGGTCCAAGATTGATACCATCGAGCGACTTCCAGCCCTGCCAGCTAGGTGAGAGCCTGACAGCGGGATCTGCTCGAGGTGTAAGGATGACACCGAGTGACTTTCATCCCTGCCAGCTAGGTGAGAGCCTGGCAGCAGGATCTGCTCGGGGTCCAAGGTTGATACCATCGAGTGACTTCCAGCCCTGCCAGCTAGGTGAGAGCCTGACAGCGGGATCTGCTCGAGGTCTAAGGATGACACCGAGTGACTTTCAGCCCTGCCAGCCAGGTGAGAGGCTGGTAGCGGGATCTGCTCGGGGTCCAAGGTTGATACCATCGAGTGACTTCCACCCCTGCCAGCTAGGGGAGAGCCTGACAACGGGATCTGCTCGAGTTCTAAGGATGACACCGAGTGACTTCCAGCCCTGCCAGCTAGGTGAGAGGCTGGCAGCGGGATCTGCTCGGGGTCCAAGGTTGATACCATCGAGTGACTTCCAGCCCTGCCAGCTAGGTGAGAGCCTGACAGCGGGATCTGCTCGAGGTCTAAGGATGACACCGAGTGACTTCCAGCCCTGCCAGCTAGGTGAGAGCCTGGCAGCGGGATCTGCTCGGGGTCCAAGGTTGATACCATCGAGTGACTTCCAGCCTTGCCAGCTAGGTGAGAGCCTGACAGCGGGATCTGCTCGAGGTCTAAGGATGACACCGAGTGACTTCCAGCCCTGCCAGCTAGGTGAGAGCCTGGCAGCGGGATCTGCTCGGGGTCCAAGGTTGATACCATCGAGTGACTTCCAGCCCTGCCAGCTAGGTGAGAGCCTGACAGCGGGATCTGCTCGAGGTCTAAGGATGACACCGAGTGACTTCCAGCCCTGCCAGCTAGGTGAAAGCCTGGCAGCGGGATCTGCTCGGGGTCCAAGGTTGATACCATCGAGTGACTTCCAGCCCTGCCAGCTAGGTGAGAGCCTGACAGCGGGATCTGCTCGAGGTCTAAGGATGACACCGAGTGACTTCCAGCCCTGCCAGCTAGGTGAGAGCCTGGCAGCGGGATCTGCTCGGGGTCCAAGGTTGATACCATCGAGTGACTTCCAGCCCTGCCAGCTAGGTGAGAGCCTGACAGCGGGATCTGCTCGAGATCCAAGGCTGATACCATCGAATGACTTCCAGCCCTGCCAGCTAGGTGAGAGCCTGACAGCGGGATCTGCTCGAGGTCTAAGGATGACACCGAGTGACTTCCAGCCCTGCCAGCTAGGTGAGAGCCTGGCAGCGGGATCTGCTCAGGGTCCAAGGTTGATATCATCGAGTGACTTCCAGCCCTGCCAGCTAGGTGAGAGCCTGACAGCGGGATCTGCTCGAGGTCTAAGAATGACACCGAGTGACTTTCAGCCCTGCCAGCTAGTTTCAAGGGAAAAAACGTTTTAGGTCGTCACCACTCCAGGTGAGACTTAGGGTTTCTCCCTCCACATTTTGGAGTCGATACCCCCTTGATCCTAAAGCTTCTTTTACAATAAATGGACCTTCCCAGCTGGGGTTGAGCTTCCCCACGGTTGCTGACCTTCCTGCTGCATCCACCTTCTTCAGCACCAAGTCCCCCTCCACAAATTGTTTGAATCTGACGTGCTTGTCAAAGTACTTGGTCATCCTCCTCTTCACCTCTTCCTGTCGGACGGCGGAAAGGTCCCGCAGTTCTTCCACCATGTCGAGGGAGAGCCGCAGCCCTTCCTCGTTCTCAGCCTGTCATCCTTCCTTGTCTTCCCCTGCTGCGACAACTCGAGGCGTTTGAACTTCGAACGTCACGGGGAGCACTGCCTCGCACCCATGGGAGAGCTTGAAGGGGGTCTCTCTTGTAGCTGTGTTGGAGGTGGTCCTCAAGGCCCAGAGAACCGCGGGAAGCTGTTCCACCCAGCTCCCCTTCAGATTTTTTACTTTCTTTTTAGGACGTTGACAATGATCTTGTTCGCAGCCTCCACCTGCCCGTTGCTCCTGGGATGGTGGACCGAGGCGAACCTGAGGTCGATCCCGAGCTGCTCGCAGAAACTGGTAAACTCCGCGCTGGCGAACTGGGGCCCGTTGTCTGTGACGATTGCCTGGGGCAACCCGTGGCGGCAGATGATCTCCCCTCAAACGAAGTTCCTGATGACCTGGGAAGTCACCTTAGTCAGCGCCTTCACCTCCAACCACTTGGAGAAATAATCGATCATTACCAGTAGGAACCTTCTCTGCCCACTGGCCTGGGGGAACGGTCCAACCAAATCCATTCCCCAAATGGCAAAGGACCAGGGGGCTGTGATACTCTTGAGTCGCTGAGCTGGTTGTAGCTGGAGGTGGGCAAACAGCTGGCACTTGTGGCACCTTCTTGCGAACTCCGTCGCATCTCGGCCCAGGGTGGGCCAGAAGTACCCCTGCCTGACAATCCTCCCTTCCAGGGTCCGACTCCCGGAGTGACTTCCACACTCCCCGGAGTGGACTTCTTCCAAAATTCTTTGTACTTCCCCCTCGGCCACGCATCGAGCCAACATCCCCGAGAGAGTCTTTTTGTACAACTGCCCGTCCTGGAGGAGGTAGTACGCCGACTTGTGCATGAGCTTCTTCTTGTCCACCCTCTCCGGATACTCTCCTGTGGAAAGGAAAGTTACGAACGGATCCATCCATAAAGGCCGCTGGTCTATCTCCATAAGCTCCCCCTCTTCGACGGAAGGACGGAACAAGTCGGTGATGGTGCCCCCGACCCGGGGACCATGCTTCGCCAGCTGATCGACCTGCTCATTCTCCTCCCGGGGCACGTGTTGGATGGAAAAAGTTTGGAACGTGTCAATGACTCCCTTTACTTTGGCTAAGTATAGCCGCCGGGTAGGCTCTCTCGCCTCGAACTCCCCGTTGATCTGGGAAGCTACCATCATGGAGTCAGTAAGGACCTCCACGTCCAACACCCCCAGCTCTCTGGCCAGGCGCAGCCCTGCTATCACGGCGTCATACTCGGCCTGATTGTTGGTGATGGGAAAGTGCACCACCACTGTCTGCTCAATTCTAGTCCCTTGTGGGCTCTCTAAGATCACCCCCACTCCTAGGGAATGCCTCCCCGAGGCGCCATCCACCTTCACCTTCCAAGGAGTCGGGCGAGTGAGCTCTTCCTCCGCCACCTCAATCACATAATCGGCCAAGAAGTCGGTCATTGCTTGAGCTTTGATCGAGAGGCGGGGGACAAAGGAAACGTCGAACTCACTCAACTCCACCGACCACTTGGTCAGCCTGCCAGAATGCTCCACCCCCTCAAAGATGTTGCGGAGGGGATGGTCAGTCACCACTCGGATTGAGTGTGCCTGGAAATAGGGCGGCAGCCTTCGGGCTGAGATGACCAGGGCGAAGGCCAGCTTCTCCAAAATCGGATACCGGAGCTCGGCCTTCCTCAGGACCCTGCTCACGTAATATATGGGTAGCTGCTTCTTCCCCTCTTCACGAACTAGGACAGAGCTCAGGGCCTCCGCCCCGACCCCGAGATACAAAAACAGGTCCTCCCCCCTCCCCCTCTTTTGGCCCTTGGAGCAATGGGGCCCGAGTCAACTGCACCTTGAGGGCCTGGAATGCCTCCTCGCACTCCTTGTTCCACTCGAATTTTTGACCCCCCCCCCCCCTCAGTGTTTTAAAGAAGGGGGAGCACTTCTCCCCAGCCCGGGAGAGGAACCTACTTAGCCCTGCCAGCTTCCTTGTGAGCCGTTGCACCTCCTTGGTGTTCCGTGGGGATCCCAGCTCTAAGATGACCTTGACCTTATCGGGATTCGGCTCGACCCTTGCAGGGGTGAGGAGGTGTCCCAAGAACTTTCCCATGCTAGCCCCAAAGACACACTTCTGGGGGTTCAACCGCATCTTGTACTTGCGCAGGGTAGCAAAGGTCTCCTCCAGGTCCTGGAGGTGAGAGTCCACATCCTGACTCTTGATCATGAGATCATCTACGTACACCTCTAGGTTCTGCCCCCTCTGTTCTTTGAAGACCCTATCCATCATCTTTTGGTAGGTCGCCCCTGCATTTTTTAGCCCGAAGGGCATCATCTTGTAACAGTAGCATCCATCCCCCGTGATGAACGAGACATCCTTGACATCCGGAGGATGCATTCTGATTTGATGATAACCTGAAAATGCATCTAGAAAACTCATTACAGAAAAACCAACGGCTGAGTCAACCAGCGCGTCGATCCGAGGCAAGGGAAAACAGTTCTTAGGACAAGATTTATTAAGCAAGGAGAAGTCGATACACATACGCCACCGGCCGTCCCCTTTTTTTACCATGACTACATTTGAGACCCAGTCGGGATATTGGATCTCGGATATGAAGCCGGCCTTGAGGAGTTTCGCCACCTCCTCCCTGATGGGCTCTGTCAGCTTGTCCGCGGTGGACCTCTTCTTTTGTTGGACGGGGCGTGTTCCCGGGTCCAAGTTGAGGCGGTGGCAAGCCACATCCGCGTCAACCCCAGCATCTCCGCGGCGCTCCATGCGAAGATGTCCACGCTCCTCTGGATGCACTCCAGCATCCTGCCCTGAGCCTCCGGGGTCAGCCCTCCGCTGACGCGGACCTTCTCCACCCTGCCTTCTCGGGTGAGGACCTCCAGCTCCACCACCTCTTCCGCAGCCTCCAACCTGGACTGCTCTCCCCATTCTTCAACATCCCTCTCCCCTGGGATGAGGACCTCCGCCTCCACCTCTTCTTCCACGGCCATCGCCTCGGCCAACTCCTCCTGATCTCCTCCTGCTGCCTCTACCCCGATGCAGCTCTCCGCCTCCAGCTCCTCCCTGCCAGCTTCCTGCTCCGCCCTCTCCATCCTTCGCTCCATCTCCTCGGCTCCCTCCTGCCAAGAAATGGAGTTCACGGCGGTGACGTAGCATTCCCGCGCCACTTTGGGGTCCCCCCTGACCCTGACCTGAATCCCCTCTGCATTGAACTTCAAGCATTGATGGAACGATGAGGGAACGCAGCGGAAGGCACTGATGAGGGGCCTCCCGAAGATGGCGTTGTAGCTGCTGGGGACATCCACGATGACGAACCTGCAGTTCCTGGACTGCCCCCCCCCCCCCCAGGGTGACATGGAGGCCTACTCCTCCCTCCACTTCCTTCCTCTCCCCAGAAAATCCGAACAGGGGCCCATCCGAGGTCAACACCCTCTTAGCCTCCACCTTCATCGCGTCAAACGCCTTTTTGAAGACGACGTTGACGGAGCTTTCGTTGTCGACGAGGATCCTGGAGACGGTAAAATTTTTGATGGATGTCTGGATGACCAGCGCATCGCAAAAAGGATCCTCATGATCCGTCATATCGCTCCTGGAGAAGGTGATCCTTTCTTCTGGGGGTGTTGTTTGGGATGTGGAGCCAACGCTCCGGCGATACACGGTGTGGAGGCTCGCCTTCCGGGAAGCCTCGACCCCCCCCCCCCCGTGGATCACTCTGATCCCCCCTCGGGTCCCAACATCCACACGGTCTTCGCAACGGTCTTCCTCCGCCCGAGGCAGGACCTCCTCGATCCTCACTTCCTGGCGCCCCTGCTGCTGTTGCTCGCTCCCTGTTTACCCTTATTTCGAGGAACTCCGGGCACGTGGCGGTGGCGTGCCCTTCCTCCTGATGGAAGTCGCAGTAGGGCAACTCCACCCTAACTTCTCTCCTCCTCCTCCTGGCTGCTCTCCTCCTCTCCCCTATGGCTATGACCATAGCCTCTTCTTGGTCGGGGAGTCGAGGCCTCTGCTCCCGCCTCCAACCCGGGGGGTGGAATTGATCTTGCCCCCACCCCCTGGTGGCGGTCCCTTCCTTGGTAACCTCTTTGTGGCCCCTGCCCTTGCCACTCGGGCCTCCAGCCCAGCCGACGATCAGGCTCCTGACGCCCCCACCTGGGCTGCTGCTGCCCCTGGAGCTGCCTCTGCTCCCTCTGCCGGGGCTCTCCTCTCCTCTCCTCTTGTCCTCTTCCTCCTCTTGGCTCCTTCTCCTCCGTGGCCCACCTGGCCAGCTTCCGGGCGAACTCCGGGTTTGACGCCTCCCCGTCAACTTCTCTCGCCGCCCTCTCCATCAACTACTCGTAGGAGAGGGGGGTATCCTCTTCAACTCCATCCTGAAGAAACCCTGCTGCAGGCCCAGGTTGAAAGTCATCATCAAACTATGGCCCGACATCTCCTGGACCTGGGTGACCTCCTCCTGGAACCGGTCTACATAGCTCCTCAGCGTCTCATTCACTTCCTGCTTGATGTGGAACAGGGACTCCGACTCCTTCCTCCTCTTCGAGGTAGTGAACCTCAGCATGAACCCCCAGCAAAGCTCCTCGAAACAGTAGATGGAGCTGGTCGGCAGTTGATGGAACCACTCCCTCGCCTTCTCCTTGAGGGTGATGGCGAAGAGTCGGCATTTGAACCCATCCGACATTTGCCTGATTGAGACTACGTCCTCAAACCACTGGACGTGTTGGACTGGGTCTCCCTTCCCGGTGTAGTAGGACATCTCGGGTTCCCTGAACCCTTCTGGAACTGGAGCTGAAGAGACCAACTCGCTGAAGGGGCTGCCCCCCTACTGGGCGAGCTGGCGAGTCTCGCGAGCCCAGCTCACCGAACTGGCCTCGGCCTGCCGAGCCGAGGAAGAGCTCGCGCCCGGGGAGCTCGCGCCCGGGGAGCTCGCACCCCCGGCCCTCCTCGGCAATTTCCTTCCCAGCTCGCCTGTCGGGGGCGTCCTCGCCCAGAGAGGGGGCGGCTGCGATCTGGACTGCTGGAGTCGAGCACTCGGCTCGCGTGCCGAGTGCGAACTTGACGAGGCCCAGCACCTCGTTCATGAAATCTTCAAACATCCCCACCGTGGCCAGAGGTGGGGGGGCAGCGAGCTCGACCTGTCAGGTCCCTGTCCTCCTGTCATCTAGCTCGTTGAAGCTTTTCTGCACCGACCACGCTCCATGCTCACCGCATCAAAATGTTGAAACTGAAATCTCGGTCTCCTGTGGAGTTCACCCTTGGGGAAGGGGTGATCGCACCTACTTCGCTCCTGCAAACAAAACAACAAAAGAGACAAAGGAAGAACCGACCCAAGGGCTCGGCGGGGAGGACCCACCACACACCCGGAAGATCTGAGAGCGCTTCCCCTCCTTAGCCAAAGGCCGAGCTAAGGTACCCTCAGAAAGCACTTGAAAACTGGAGCAAGAGCGCACAGGAAGCTCTGTCTTCTGGGGTACCCCTTGGGTCCTATTTATAGTTTTCAGAATCTGAACTGCCAATAACCAAACTGAATTGACCTGAAATTACCAAAAAACCCTGGGTTGGGTCTGCCAACAGCCAAACTCCGATATTTTGAAGGGCTATGGGCAGACCAGCGGGAACTAAACAGTAAAAGGTACCTCATAGATCTGGGCAAGCTGGGGAGCCTGGCCACCTCGGCGGATCCTGCTCGCCTGTTGTTGCCGAGCTCCATTGCGCGAGTGCGAGTTGGGACGGCGAGCTCTCCTATCGATCGGCCTCCGTTAGTCGACCTCAGCTCGATGAATCTTGGCTTAACTCGGCGAATGCCGAGCTCGCGGTCGATGAATGCTGAGCTCGGGCTCGGGTTTCTCTGCCGAGCTCGCCTGGGGCCTTGGTAATCTGAGCTGGTCGGCCTGGTTCCGGGTTCACCCCGCTCGCCGGATACGGGGTTGTACACAGACGGCTTTATCAGACCCGCGGGCCGTACACCCCAACCAGCTCTCCGTCATGGAATCACCACCATGTGGCAGGTTGTTGAGGCTGGGGCTCGATCCCCAGACCTCCTAGATAAGAGACCTTCACTAGCGCTCTCATCACCAACTGAGCTGCACTTTTATGATGCGGGACAGGAGTCCACCTGCCCGCCACCTTGGCATCACCACCAAGGGGCCCACCTGGAGTCAGCACCAGGCAGCTTTATCAGGCCCGCGGGCCGTACACCCAAACCAGCTCTCCTCCATGGAATCACCACCATGCGGCAGGTTGTCTGGTGCTGACTCCAGGTGGGCCCCTTGGTGGTGATGCCAAGGTGGCGGGCAGGTGGACTCCTGTCCCGCATCAGGTTTCCATGGATCTCACTGCTCTACTTTTTCTGATAATTTTGGACGCTTCCATCTGCTGCCACCCCTTCTGGGGTGCTGATCTCTCGCACAAGATGAAGTTTTTTGTGTGTTTTCCGATCATTTGTCCGTGTTTTTATTATTGTATTTGTTTCATGTTGTTGTTATGCCTATATGCACGTGAGTTTCAGAAGAGAGGAGTGTTTGGGACAAAGGCGGCTCGGATGATCTTTCCCGACTTTTTGCCTTCGTTCCACACGGCCTCTAGGCTTTTGTCGTATGTTGTTAGCATCTCCACATGTTTCTTTTGTTTGGTCGTGTGTTGGAACACGATTGATATTGGTGTACTAGACTCGGCGGGTTGTGTCGTGCGGCACCGTGTCGTGTGGGACTGTGTCGTGTAGAACCGCCCTTTATGCGAATTATCTCCAACGAATTATCCTCGATCACCAGTTTGATGATTTGCTCCACATCTTTCATTCTCTTTCGCATGTTGTGTGTGTAGGTGATGTTGGTTGACCTTCCTATCCAGCGGGTTGAATTGTGTGGGAGTATCCCCGGTCAGTCGTTTGTTGATTTCTTTCCAGCGAGTCCACATCGTGTGTGGGACCTGCGTCATGTGTGGATTTACGTCGTGTGTCTATGTCCCCGACTTGATTCCCCGATTTGTTTTTTTCCCTGGTGGCTCGTCTGTTGTTTTGTCCCTCATCGCCTACCTCCATTATCGTTATATTTGATGTGTCTAAGTTGAAGGGTCCCCCTTCAGCTTAAGGGGGAGTGTTGGAGTTTATGAGTTTATAAGTTTATATTTGTATGTGAGTGAGTTTAGTCCAACATCTTGTGTTAGAGTTTGTCAGTCCTTTGTAATGTTATAAATAGCCCTATATGGATGAATAATATTAAGCAAATATTTTTTATTCCATTCAACAAAAAATATTTTTTTTTGCCAAATAAAAGTTTAGTCAAAATTGATCTTTTTATTTAATCCACGATACTAATTGACAAGGGTAGAAAGCCCAAATAAGATATGAGGTGTTATTCTTACTTTAAAAACTAAGGGAGACTTCTAAGCTCTCAAAATTGAAACTTCTTTTCATATTTTAAGGTGATTTTTTAAAAAGAGAATCTAATGTCATCCAACTTCAACCAAATAAATGCTTAGAATCATTTTTGAAAATGAGATCTGATCATCTCCTAAACCTTTGAAACAAAGAGGTCCATGGTGAAGTGTAAGGAGGCGTTAATTATGAATAATGTTGGTGATTTATTGGTATGCTATTAACGTGATTGTATATACATATATATAATGAGGCGAGAAATAAGAAGCCCTAGGAATTCTTTTCCACATGGTATCAGAGTGGCTAGGTTACGATTCCGCTCGTTTGTCGCTTCCTGTTGGGAAGCTGCTTTTCGTCGCCTGAAGGCGCTTTGCAGCAATTGACCGGGAAGGAGAGGCAAAGCAGGCGACAAAGGCATATGATACTGCCGAGGCTAGCGGTGTCGGGAATGGCGCCGGGAAGGAGGAGCTCGCCATCGATCGACGGAAGGAGAAATCCCAATCGAGAGTTGTTGTCGCTCGCTGCTTGGAGGCTTGGAGGTTGTTGCCGATCGACGGGAGTTGCTGTTTCCGCTCGCCAACAATCGAGAGTTGTTGTTTCCATCGATCGACGAAAGGAGTTGTTGTTGCCGCTCTCCAGCAATCGAGTGTTGTTGTTGCCATCGATCGACGGAAGGAGAAATCCCGACCGAGAATCACAACCCGGTCTTGGAGGCTTCAGCCACATCTCTACTGGTCTCGGCTGCTAGAGGTGCAGTCGGAGTCAAGGAGGGCAGGGGGCTGATTTCTGCTTCTAATGGAGGATACTCTCAAGAAGTTGGATCCCGCGGAGGTGGCCACGTTGTTGAAACTACTGAGTTCCTCTCCTCGACCAGTGAAGTTGGACCTTCTGCCGGTTGATCTAGAGCTTGATGGATCAACCACTTATCTGGGGTGGTCACGCCGCGTGAAGAAAACCATTGCAACACAAAAGGTTGGGGGCTTGCTGACAGAGGAGTTGAAGAAACCAGAGAACCCAGTTGTTGGAGATGACTGGGAGTCAACCCACATGACAGTGTTCATGTGGCTTCTCAACTCGCTAGTCCCATCCATTGTTGTCACGGCAGATGGCTTGGATACAGTCATGGAGGTTTGGGAAAAGCTGAAAAGTACTTATGATGGAGTGGGGAACACCCTTCAAGTCTTCCAGGTGAAGGGAGAAATTGATGATACAATTCAAGGCGAGAAGACTGTGCAGGAGACATGTTGTTAAAGGCGCGCGTCAGGCGCGCCTAAGGCTCCAGGCTCAAAGGTCTGCGCCTTTGGGTGCCATTTTTGCGCCTTTGGACATAAAGGAGCATATGGGTGTGATTTTTGTTGTCAATTTGTTTTCAAAATAATGAAAAAAATAATGCAAGAACTCAATAATTTTTATAAGATTTAGTGTTTTTGAAACATAATTGATCGTTTATAGTTAAATATGATCCAAGCGACCATATTAATTTTATTTTTTAAGAGATATAAATGATATAAATGAATGATTAATGAGTAAAATATATGAAAAATCTGTTCAAAAAGATGAACTGATGTTTGAAGTTGACTATTTAAAATGAATGTAGTTGCGTCTTGCCTTATTCGGGCACGCGTCTGCGCCTTGAGCCTTGCGCCTAGGCTCCAAGACCCATTTGCGCTTTGGTGCATCTTGCACCTTTAATAACTAAGGGCCAGGAGTATGCCTCCGAGCTAGAGCGTCTATGGGTGGACTATGACCATGCTTCTTGTGGGGTGAGTTGCAGCGACCCATAGTGTAGGGCCTCCAAGATCATCGTGAAGGAGAGGACTATAAAGTTTTTGAAGGGGTTAGATGAAAGGTTTGATCAGAGGAGAGTCCTACTTTTGTCTGGTACAAAGATTCCTACACTTACCGAGGCCATCTCGGCCATGATTCAGGAGGAGACCCGCCTCAAACTTTATGCAGGGACTGGAGGGTCCATTGCAGTCAAGTAAGCACTAGCAACTACTAGTCTGGGTGTTCTAAGACGAGAGGAAACCTGACAGTGATACAACTGTGGGGAGACTGGTCATCTCTGCTATGCTTGCCCCCAAACCATCCAGCGCGGGGGATTTGGGTGTAGTCGTGGTCGTGGACGTGGCGGAGTCATGGTGGCCGAGGTGGTTATCGTGCCAATCTTGGCATTAGCGAATATACTGAGGAGGCTGGTGTTATTTACACCAAGGAGGAACAGACTTTACTGAGCATGATGGAGAGCCTTAAGAATAAGCAAGCGAGTGAAGGCAGCAGGATCGGAACTGGGGGAGCATCAAACTCAGCTATGTATGCTCGCCCCTCCAGGACATCTGATTGGATCGTTGATTCTGGTGCATCACGACACATAATGGGGGATGTGGGCAAGTTCTCCTCATACACTCGTCTACCTATTGCAGATAACATCCAGACGGCAGATGGGACTTTCAAGCCAGTGGTCGGTAAGGGGACGGTCAATTGCACAGGTTCAGTAAAACTATTTAATGACTTTCATGCTCCTTCCTTTCCAGTTAGCCTTATATCTATCAGCTACATTATTCTTCAACTAAAATGCATTGTCCATTTTGATATTCCCAAGGTAACATTTCAGGAGAAAGAGACGAGACGGATACTTGGGACTGGGACTGGGACTTGGCATGACGGGCTATGGTATTTGGATCGGGAAGGATTGGATGCAGCTCTTATATTTGTGGCAGAGAAGACAGCAGGAGGACAAAAGATGAGCGTAGAGGATATTCTTCTACTCCATCACCAGCATTTGGGACACTCGGGTTTTGGTACCTTAGCTAGATTATTTCCTTTGTTGTTCAAAAAGGACAATAAACACAAACTGGTATGTGATGCATGTGATTTGGGTAAGCTTACTAGAAGCTCTCATGTGAGCACTAGTCGGATGAGCTATTCTGCTTTTGATGTTGTTCACTCTGATGTATGGGGGCCTTATATCGTTAGTTTTTGTAATGGTTATAGATATTTTGTGACATTTATTGATTGCGCTTCTCGTGTCACTTGATTATATTTGATAAGAACTAAGAGTGATGTCTTTAACTGTTTTCGGGACTTCCATAAGCATGTCCAAACACAGTACGCCGCAGTGATAAAAGTACTAAGGTCGGATAATGGAATGGAGTACACTAATAGTGCATTGACAAAGTACTCATCTACCCATGGAATATTACACCAGACCACATGTGCATACACACCTGCACAGAATGGTGTGACAGAGCGAAAAAACAAACAACTTTTTGAGGTGGCAAGGAGTATGATGCTCAATATGAAGGCCGCGCAAAGCTTGTGGGGGTATGCAGTGTTAACTGCGCACAATTGATCAACAGAATGTCATCACGAATTCTAGGGTGGAAATCCCAGTGTCAGAAGTTGTGGGGACATAATGGGGGGATGCTTCCATTAAAAGTATTTGGTTGTATGTGCTTCGTGAAGGGAAACAGGCCGGGTGTCGGGAAACTTGATCCAAAGGTGCTCCGGTGTATTTTTGTGGGCTACTCTGGTACTCAGAAGGGATACGTGTGTTGGAGCCCGATGGAGAAGAGAAGTTTCATGAGCATGGATGTCCCCTTCAGAGAGATGGAGCAGTACAACCGACGGGAGAAGGCCCCACCTATGACAGTACTGCCTAATACTGGAAGCATGGGGCGAGAGAGGGAGAGTTTAGTGACAGATTTAGAAGTATGGCATGAAGGATCGGTAAAGGGGGAGCAGGAGAGTGCTGAGGAGCAGGAGGAGGAAGTGAAAAATGTGAGGCCTACGGCTTAAGGGGAGTTACTTACATATCGTAGAACAGGGATGCGAACTGCAAAACCAGTACTTGTGCCCCCAGTGTCAATGCCCTGTCCCTCGTCTACGTCAGTCTCTACTCCTAGAGCACCTCCACCACCACTGCAAATTTCTGGCGAGAACATTCCTTTTATTCCCCTATTCCCAACTGTCACGGTCTGGAGGACCACTCACAGCAATGCGGGCAATCCTCCTGATATATATGGTTGGGACATTGATTCTTTTGTCTCTTATAATAATATCTCTTCTTCCAATGGGGCATTCATTGCATCTTTGGATATTATTATTGTACCTAACAATTGGCAGGTTGTCAAAGCCGATCCAAAGTGGCAAGTAGCAATGAAGGAGGAGATGAGAGCTCTTGAAAAAAACAAGACCTGGGAGCTAACGCGGCTACCAAACGACAAGGGGGTTGTCGGGTGCAAGTGGGTTTTCACTGTGAAGCAGAATCTGGATGGGCAGGTTGAGCACTACAAGGCTCGACCGGTCGCCAAGGGATACAGCTAGACATTTGCACCAGTGGCAAAGATGAGCACCGTTCGGACTCTGGTTAGCTTGGCAGCGAATGATGGATGGAAGTTACACCAACTAGATGTGAAGAATGCATTTCTTCATGGAGATCTGGCTGAAAAGGTGTATATGGAGATACCACTAGGATTTAGCACAGCCACGACAGAAGGAAGAGTCTGCGGATTGAAGAAATTCCTCTATGGGTTGAAGCAGTCTCCCCATGCGTGGTTTGACCGATTCAAGAAGACTATGATTAGGATAGGATATTAGCAGATCAATACTGATCACACTATGTTTTTCAGGCAAAAACGTCACCACATCACTATCCTTACAGTATACGTGGATGGCATGATCATCACAGGGGACGATGAGCCGGAGATTGTCCGCCTCAAGGAGGCTTTGGGCAAGGAGTTTGAGGTGAAATATTTGGGTTTACTCAGATACTTCATATGGATTGAGATTGTCTATACTGCAAAGGGAATTGTTTTGTCCCAGAGAAAGTGTGCCCTGGATCTCCTCACACAGACAGGAATGTTGGGGTGCAAGTCTGTTGCAACACCGATCGACCCGAAGTGCAAACTGAATGTTGAGGCAGGTGAACCAGTCGATTGGGAGATGTACCAGAAACTAGTGGGGAAGTTAATTTACTTGAGCCACACTCGTCTGAACATTTCTTTTATCGTGAGTGTGGTGAGCCGCTACATGCATGACCCTAAAAAGGGTCACATGGATAGTGTGTACTGGATCCTTCAATACTTGAAAACTGCCCCCGGAAAGGGGTTGCTATTCTGAAAGAACGGGCATGTGAAGATTAAGGGATACTGTGACTCTAATTGGGCTAGCTGTGCAGACGACAGGAGATCCACTTCGGGCTATTGCATATTCGTAGGTGGAAACTTGGTCTCCTGGAGGAGCAAGAAGCAGTCGGTGGTGGCCAGATCGACGGCAGAAGCAGAATATATAGCTATGGCTTTGGGGGTTGCGGAACTTCTGTGGCTGAAGGGAATGTTGATGGAGCTGAAACTAGATCAAGGAGATGGGATGAAGCTATGGTGTGACAGTCAAGCAGCTATTAGTATTGCAAACAATCCAATCCACCACGATAGAACAAAACATATCGAGATTGATTGGTTCTTCGTAAAAGAGAAGTTGGATATTGGACTATTGAAGCTTAGTCACGTCTCGACCAAAGATCAGGCCGCAGATTGCTTGACCAAGGGTCTTAGCTCGAAGGACATGATCAGGAACTGTGACAAGATGGGCTTAATAAATATCTTCCGCCCACCTTGAGAAGTGTTGGTGTTTATTTATTGGTGTGCTATTAACGTGATTGTATATACATATATATAATGAAGAGAGAAATAAGAAGCCCTGGGAATTCTTTTCCACAAATAAAATCATTCAAATCGAATGGCCTTGTTATCTGTTCGTTATTTAAGTATGAGGTATGTTTGTTATGGCATCATTATGTGTTCTAATTAAGAGTTGTTTTTTAAGAATCTCCAGTATTAATTAATTTGGAGTCTTTATGCCTTTTTTTAGTGAGTCCAATTATTAGGGGTCTTACTGCAAAAGTGTATTTTGTATATTTATTTAAGGTGCACCTTGGGCTATGGAATAGGATTATAGGAACAAGCCAGAAAAACTCGTTTTCTCTCTCCTCTACTAGGGTTAGAGATTTGGTAGCTGTCCCTCGAGCTCCCCGCTCATGCAGCCATGGTAAGGCTCTGTATTATCCCATCATCATCATCACCACCACAGATCCATCCCCCTTGCTCTCGCAACCATGAATCCTCATTGTGATTCACAACAGGCCTTCTAATAAAAATTGAAATCATGTAATCCACATAATGATTGGAGAATGCACTTGTTAAAAATCACATTGTATCAAATTTAACTAAAAGTGAGTATACGCTCAATGCCATAACAAATAAAAGAACCAATTCAACAAAAAGCAAACCACCAGCACGTACAAGAAGGCCACCACTCCCAAAACTCCTTGTATCTCTTAACTAGATTGATAACGTCAATAGTAAGAAGATCTGTGAATCAGTCCTTACAACTGATAAGCTTGCTCATTAAAGTATCCATGATAAATTGGCAATTCATTGTCATGGGCCTCGGTCTTAGTTATTATTGTCTTTTATTATTACTGTTGGAAAAGCCCACTTAATATTAGGCCCATTTGTATAGCATTTATTGCTTTTCTCTCCTCTCTTTAGTCCCACATTGTGTATAGGCCTTTTCTCTCTCTTTCTCTCATCTATATATATGTACTCATTCTTTGTATTTGTATCAAGTGGACATATATACAAGGTTGGCTTTCTCCATTTCTACATGGTATCAGAGCCAGGTTGCTGACTCCTGCGGACTCCCCTTTCTGTCCGCCCTGCAGCCTGCGACCTCCTGCGGCCTCCCTTATCCAGTCCGCAGCCTCTCCCTCCGTGGAACCACCTCTCCTCTGCGGCCTGCGAAAGTGTGTCCGCACCTTCTAGCCGCTTCACTTCTGCGGCCTCCCTTGTCCAGTCCGCAGCCTCTCCTCCCGTGGAACCACCTCTCCTCCCGCCTTCTCCTTCCTCCTCTGGCCCCCTATTTATAGCCATCCTGTGGGGTCCACTGCTTCCCTTTTTCGCTGCGGCCTCCTCTTGTCCGGCGCGACCTCGGCGACCTCAACCTCTTGGTTTCCTTCGTCCGCCGTAAGCTCAGCGTCCTCTGTCCGCAGTCCGCCTGCTTGCGGCTGCTCTCCTTCCTCTTCCGGCAGTTTTTTCTGTCCGCCGCGGGTTAGACCCTCTGCGTTCTTTCAGTCTTGCGGACTGGTCCAGCCCGCCGCGGTCGCTCTCTTGCTTCCCCGGCTTGTCCTCTCTTCTCAGCTCGCTCCTGTCCGCCGCGGTCTGATCCAGACCGCCGCGATCTGATCCAGTCCGCCTCGCCCTCTTCCATCCGCTGCGGCCTCTCTTGGCCCACTCCTTGCTGAGCGTCTGTGCTCACCGCGGTCTCTTACTAGCTCGCCGCGACCTCATCCAGGTCGCCGCGTCCTCACCCAGTCGGCAACCTCATCCAGCTCGCCGCGACCTCATCCAGGTCGTCGCGTCCTCACCCAGTCCGCTGTCTGTTCGCTTCCTCTAGCTGCTGCCTCCAGCCCGCCGCGGTCTCCTCCAGCTCGCTGCGGCCTCCAGCCCGCCGCGGTCTCCTCCAGCTCGTTGCGGCCTCCTTCAGCTCGCTGCGGCCTCCTTCAGCTCGCTGCGGCCTCCAGCCCGCCGCGGTCTCCTCCAGCTCGCTGCGGCCTCCTTCAGCTCGCTGCGACCTCATCTAGGTCACCCTCATGTCTACGTCTGCAGACTCCGTCGGCACGACAGTTCCTCCTGAACGCCCAATTTCGCTCACTAGCAAGAAGAACTTTGTGGAATGGGCACACTCGGTTCGCCGTGTCCTTCAGTCAAAGGGATTCCTTCATCACCTGACTCAGACCGTTGGTGTCCCTACTGAGGAGTGGTTACGCAATGATGGGCGTGTGCAGACTTGGCTTCTCAACTCTCTTGATGGCGAATCTTATCGCCTGGCCATGTATCATGAGACGGCCAAAGGCATGTGGGACGAGCTCCACACCCTCTACTCTGGCAAAGATAGTCTCCACCATCTATATGATATCATCACCACTCTCCAGGCCTTTGACAGCAGTGGCGCAACCGACCTGACGTCCTTTGTTGCTCAAGCCCGGTCTCTGGTTGAGGCTTGGATCCACCATCAGCCTCCCACTCTAGATCTCGCTGCTCAACGTACCCAAAAGGAAGCTGTGGGTATCGCCATGATGATGGCCCGGGTACCCCCTCATCTTCACAGTGTCCGGGCTCACATCCTCTCCTCTACTGTTACACCGTCCTTTTTCGATGTGTGCTCAATGCTTCTCAAAGTCTCCCCGCCTCCGGATGTTCCCGGACTTCCTTCTCCGGCCCTTGTTCAACAGGCACCAGCTCCCTTATTGCCTCTTCCCCCCTCTGCCCGTGGTGGCCGCTCTGACTCTCGCGGCCGGGGTCGCGGTGGCCGGTCTAGGCCTAAATGCTCGTTCTGTGGTAAAGATGGTCATCTTGAGGCCACTTGCTTTCGCAAACATGGCCGACCTCCTCGTCCACATGCCTCTGCTGCTACTACCGACTCTGCCTCCTCTCGTACTGAGCTCGACGAGGTTCGTCTTCAGCTCCAGCATCTTCATGGCTTGCTCAGCCGTCCGCCTGCCTCGGTTGCCTCTGCTGCCTCTATCTCCAATGAAGGTATCGCCTGCCTATCCTCTGGCACGCGCTGGATCCTTGATTCTGGTGTCACTCATCATATCACCTCTGTTAGGCACCGCAGTACTTGTCTTCACCTCACCCGAAGTACATTACTGTCGCTAATGGGGCATCGGTTCCCGTCTCTGGATGTGCTGATATTTCTCTCACCTCTTCTCTCCTCCTGCGCTCGGCTCTACATGTTCCGGGCTCTCCTTTCAATTTACTCTCTGTTGGTCGCCTTACTACTGATTCTAATTACTCAGTGGCATTTACTTCTTCTTCTTTTCTCATACAGGATCAGCAGACGCAGACTATCATTGGTAGAGGACGGCTGCAGAATGGGCTCTATCTTCTTGACGACTCTCCCACTGTCCTCGCATCTATCTCCTCTTCGGATTGGCATCGCCGTCTGGGACATGCTCCTCTTCCAGTCCTCCGGAAGGCTCTTCCTGATGTTACTCTCCCTGCTTTTCGCTGCGACACATGTATTTTGGGCAAACAGCCCCGTTCTTCTTTCCCCCCTCATTGTACTCGGAGCTCCGCTCCTTTTATTTTAGTACACTCCGATATATGGGGTCCGTACAAATTTACTAGTATTTCTGGCTATCGCTATTTTCTTACTTTTATTGATGATTACTCTCGCATGACGTGGTTATATCTCCTTCGGGATCGCTCTGAACTTCCCCGCGTATTCCGGGCTTTCATACTTGAGACTCGCACTCAGTTCTCTGCGCCTATTCGCACTATTCGTACTGACAATGCGCGGGAGTACACCAGCCATACGTTTGTCACTCTCTGCTCTGAATTCGGCATTCTTCACCAAACATCATGTCCGTACACTCCACAACAGAATGGTGTCGTCGAGCGCAAGAATCGTCACCTTCTTGATGCCGCTCGCTCGCTTATGCTTCAAATGCAGGTCCCCAAACCGTACTGGAACTACGCTCTCTCCACGGCTTGCTTTCTCATCAACCGCCTCCCGTCTTCCGTCCTCCAGTATGCTACTCCCTTCAGCCTCCTCTTTCCCACAACTCCGCCTTTTCCCCTTCCGCACGGGTGTTTGGGTGTACCTGCTACGTTCACCACCTCGTCCCTCCACGGACAAATTGGACCCTCGTGCCACCAAGCAGATCTTTGTCGGGTACTCGCGCACTCAGAAGGGTTATGTATGTTATTCGCCTACTACCCGTAAGGTTACTGTCTCGGCTGACGTAACTTTCCGTGAAGATCTTTCATTCTTCCCTGCTCCGGATATCGCTCTGAGTCCAGCTCCCGTCGTTCGTCCTGTCATCCCGTGGCTCCTCTGCAGTCGGCCTCGCCCTCTGGTGCTCTGCTCCCTGCTGCTCCGGCTCCCGTCTCTACCGCTCATCCGATGGCGAACTACGTCTCTCTCCATCGTCTCTCCCCCTCTCTTCTTCACTTTGCCACCTCATTATCCTCTGTTTCGGTCCCTAACTCTTTGCAGGAGCGCTTCACCATCCTGGCTGGCGGGCTGCCATGGACGAAGAAATGACGGCCCTTTGGGCCAACCAGACCTGGGTCTTGGTTCCCTTACCTCCCGGTCAGCACCCTGTTGGATGTAAATGGGTCTTCGTCATCAAGCATGCTCCGGATGGCACTATTGCCCGACTGAAGGCCCGTCTTGTGGCCCGTGGCTTGACACAACAGGAGGGCCTCGACTATGAGGAAACCTTCTCTCCGGTGGCCAAGCTTAACACTGTCCGCGTTCTTCTCTCCGTCGCGGTGCACCGCCGCTGGCCCCTTCATCGGCTTGATATCAAGAACGCCTTTTTGAATGGCGACCTTCAGGAAACTGTCTACATGCGCCAACCGCCCGGGTTTGAGACCACGGGGGAGTCTCGGGTCTGTCTTCTCAAAAAGTCAATTTATGGTCTCAAACAGTCCCCACGGGCGTGGTTTGACAAGTTTAGCAAGGTGGTTCGGGACATGGGGTTCACTCGGAGTTCTGCAGATTTCTCCCTTTTTACCCGACACCGGGCCACGGGCACCATTCTCCTGTTGGTTTATGTTGACGACATCCTTCTCACTGGGGATGACTCAAAGGGGATTCAAGACGTCAAACAACATCTGAGCACTGTTTTTCAGACTAAAGACCTGGGGAAACTTCGCTACTTCCTTGGTCTCGAGATCGCCCGGCGGCCGGACGGGTTGGTACTCTCCCAACGAAAGTACTGTCTCGATCTTCTCAAAGATGCTGGTCAGTCTGGTTGCAAGCCAGCGTGTACCCCGATGGAGGCAAATCACAAGTTATGCGCTCATGCTTCGGATGACGATTTGCTACTTCCGAACCCGGAATACTATCGACGCCTTGTGGGCAAGTTGATCTATCTAACAGTCACAAGGCCGGATATATCTTTTGCAGTTGGGGTTGTCAGTCGGTTCATGCATGCCCCCGGGCTTCTCATCTCCAAGCGGTTGAACGGGTTCTTCGATACCTTAAGGGAGCTCCAGGTCAAGGACTGGTTTACAAAACCTCCGACTCTGCTCCCGCATTGGTTGCCTATTCTGATGCCGACTACGCGGGTTCCCTGGACGATCGAAGGTCAACTAGTGGGTTCTGTACTTATTTTGGTGGGCATCTTATTACTTGGAAGAGTAAGAAACAAGCTGTGGTAGCCCGTTCCTCTGCAGAGGCTGAATACAGATCGATGGCCTCAGTTGTCTCAGAACTCACATGGCTTGAAAGTCTCCTTACTGACCTGGGAGTAAAACTCCCCTCCTCTGCTGTTCTATTTTGTGATAGTCAAGCCGCCATACACATCGCAAAGAATCCGGTCTTTCATGAGCACACAAAACATATCGAGGTTGACTGTCACTTTGTTCGTGAGAAGGTTCAATCGAAGAAACTTGAATTAAAGCATGTTCCAGGAACTGATCAAGTGCCGACATCCTCACAAAGGCCTTATCAAGCACTCTGTTCTCCCAATGTTTGTCCAAGCTGGGTGCATATGACCTATACGCTCCAGCTTGCGGGGGAGTGTTGGAAAAGCCCACTTAATATTAGGCCCATTTGTATAGCATTTATTGCTTTTCTCTCCTCTCTTTAGTCTCACATTGTGTATAGGCCTTTTCTCTCTCTTCTCTCATCTATATATATGTACTCATTCTTTGTATTTGTATCAAGTGGACATATATACAAGGTTGGCTTTCTCCATTTCTACAATTACCATTTAAGAAGTTGTTAGGTGTCATTAAAGTTGTGTAAGCATATTAAAAGGAAGGTGATGTGTTGAATGAAGCATGCAGAAAATAAGTCTTTCTCCTTGTCAAGTTAAGAGATTGTGGTAGCTTTCTCTCTCCCGAGCACACCCCGAGTAAGCACTTGCGGTCCCAGCTCCGTAGTACCCACCTTCGTCATCCCCTCCTGCGGCTGCTCCTCCTACAACTCTACCGGCATTCTCCATGTTGCCTGTAACAACTTGGTATCAGAGCCTCTATCCTCAGATCCATACTCAACTTCGACAATTGTCATGTCATGTCCAAATCCAGTTGAAGCCCCGGTCGTTTGCCTCCATGGATATCCAACTCGCTATCAACGTCGGATATCAGAACCATCGTCTTTGTCTATCCTCCTCAGCCCCTTCCGTAAACAATCACAACACGCAATCTATTTTGTTCAGCGCTATGATTGTCTTCATCCATAAACCACCACAACACAATCTATTTTGTCAAGCACTGCGATATGTTCAGACCTACGATCGTCTTCATCCATAAACCATCACAACACATGATCAATTTTGTTCAGCACTGCAATCGTCTTCCTCCCAGCAAGAATCGGTGTCCTAGAACTCCACCCCAAGAGACAGATTCCTGCACTTTCAGACACTGTCCTAGCTTCCTCCTTTAAGTAGTGCATTGTCGGGAGTAAACTGCTCAAAGGCACTAGAACTTCGATGACATGCCTCAAGTATCCCAACAACGTCGTTCATAAACTCTACTTGATCGACCCAGATGAATAGATGTTGCAAACATCTGCCTCACCGGCGCACACAACATCCGGCCATGCGCGGTCAACGCCTTTCCCGACCTCCTTCATCATCTTCTCAGGTCGATACCAAGAAGGATAGCCTTTCCCGGCCTTTCTCAGCCTATGGAGATTTAGCTGTCAGTGAACCCTGCTCCGTAGAAGTAACTCTCCATCAGCTGTCAGCGAGCCTATTGTTTTGAAGACGTACGTCTTCTACCCTCGAGCCCAAATTTACCTGCTCTAATTACTTTGACGGGTTCCAATTCCTTGATTCAAAAAAGAGAGAATTAATAAATTAATTCATGATTCAGCAATTAATTAATTTAATTTAATTTAAAAAAGTGTTTTATTGTTTGGAATCATCATAGGAGAGCGTTACGGAACTCATGGCAACCCGAGTACCCCGTCAACGACCATTTCTGGGGAGGCGAGTCGGCCCACAAGGCTATAACCCACTCATGGTGCTCTGACCGCCTCACTTTCGGCACTTACGAGCAACATGGGGAGTTAAAAGTTGTTATTTCTACCATACAATCCAACTTAAAGGCATGAGATGAGGAATGAAAGTATCCAATAATCAAGCCTATTTCCCCTTGTTGTGTTAAAAGATTGTGGTCGCTCTCTCTCTATCTCTATCAATATCTCTGACTCTAAGCACGTCCCGCATAGGCAATCGCAATTCTGACACCATACTACCATAGTAACTTCATCCCCGCTTCTGATCGCTCCTCCGATGATTCACCGACATTCTACAACTTGGTATCAGAGCATTTTGATTCTCCTCCTCCGCAACATCTTAATCTTGGCCCGATTTCAGCTCTTTCGAGAGCCATACCAACCTCAGAACTAGGGAACCTGCACCAAAGGCCTTTCAAGGTCTCAGTCTGCCGATTTCATCAACGTGTCCCTACAGCAGAAGAAGGCAAGCGTCCGTCATCGACAGGGAACTTCCTGAAACCCATGTGATCATGTTCCCCATCATCAACAGCATACAACCACCTTAGCCTCGGAGATCCATGATATCGAAGCCCACCGACGCAAACAGACCTCGACTCGCAAGGGTCATTCTCCACTGGACTATTAGTTCAACACAACAACGCTCCTTCCCCGCTTCGACACATAGCAATCAACACTTTCTCATCTTCCCCATCCAAAGACAAGTCGCCACACCAGACACAAACATTCCAACTTCATCCCGTAACAACTTGGTAGCCTACCTCCTAGAGCAGTCTTCTGGAACATCGTCTTCGTTGCCTTTCCCATGTGTGGAGTCACTCCTGCCTCGCGGTTCTCGACTCCAACACGTGTAACACCCCTTCCCAGTATTACAGAAATCAGCCGTCCGGCCGGGTCAGCGATATCAAGAAAACTAGGAAGCAGTATTAAAACTAGTAGCAGCAGGTAATAAAAGTCCAAACTAAACAGATTTAATACTTACAACGGAAGTAAAAATTCAACTAAGGTTAACCACATACCTGATGTCTGGATTCACAGAGCCACTAAACAAGAATGAGATTCGCAATAACTGAAAATCTGAACTATCAAAAATAAGTCTGATACAAGATATATAAAATATTAGTGAGTTACACTGTCCACAACTACAAGTACATGCTGAAACGGAGTAAACTGAAATAGTAAAAGTACTACACTCTGACACCACCATGACGCTCATCCTAGACGTAGTTTCCCACCTGGGTCACCTGAAAAACATTGCCCACGGGTCAGAGTAAAGAAAAACAATTCTCCTTAGTGACACTAAAATAGATTTACATATGAATGCATGCATGTCTTTAAAACTAGTCTCGTACACTGAAAACATTTTGTGTTATATGTTATGCATGCTTTTTCCTATACTTTCTGGTGAACACACTAAAATTTCATGTTCATGACTTTCCGTTCAATTACCCAAGTCCTGACGTTCACTAACTAGTATACTGTCTCACATCAAGCCTGTACTTGAGTTCTAAGTGGCTTCTAGCCTACACGTTTACTGGGAAGGCTCTAGGCAGAGTAGCTCCTAACGCGCAAAATCTGAAACTGACGACCCGAGACCATCTGACGAACTCAATTGTTCTAGTGTCACGCGGACACGGTCTCGAATCTGCTAACTGTCTCAAAGGGGAGTCAACTCCCAAGACTGTAACTCATAGGATACCATATGCCCTATGAGGAAGGTAGTGCGTCTCTACCAAGCACAAAAAGACTGGTGTGCTACTGACCTTTTTGGTCTGACGCTACTCTGCATGGGATATCTTTTCTGGTGTACTACTGGGCGACCCTTGACTTTCTCGTAGTCAACTTGAAAAGATCTTCGCATTCTTAATTGGACAATCTCCAAACTTACGTACACGTGTGAAGTTTCGTACTTAACTAACTGTTCGTGACTTTACTAACGCGGTTATGGAAGAAGGCGTTATCATACGTGTCTCCACGATTATTTTCCTACCGCCACACTTTTCTATGCATGATTATGATATTTGTACGAAATCTACTCATGCGTATAAAATATAATTACTTGATATGTCTAACTAAAAGGAATTAGGATTTCCTTACCGTGGTGCTGCGACGCTCGTATACTCGGCGTGGCGACATTTTCTTTTCCAAAAGTAAATCCTACTGCTGGTCACCTACAAAAACTGCTCCGACCCCGCCAAGGTCCTGCAAATCCAAAGCAGTCCTAATTATCGCATTTTCCCCTTAGGGTTAACCTTTTGAAAAAAATTCCAAAATGCTAGGGTAGTCCAAAAAAATGACGGCTAACATAGCGTATTACCTTCACGTGGGAGGGATTGAAGTTTCCAAAGCGCCCAACTCCAATTTCGCCGTGGAAACCGTGCTCCAAAACCTAATTAGGGCACAAAGAAGAAAACCTAGGTTATACTAACTCCGAAATCGAAGGATTTCCGTGAGGAAATGGAGAAAAGGAAGAAATAAACTCACCGAAACCGAAAAATTCCAAGTTCCACCGATTATGGTTGAATCCGACACTTCCACGGCCAAGGAAGGAAAAGGAATGTCCACTGATGCCCGTAGAGGAGGGAGGAGAAGTCGGAGATGGAAACCGGAGGAGAAACGGCCGCCGATAAGGGCTTGCGGGAGGCGCTGCTACGTCGGCGTCGAGCGTGCGGAACGGGGCATCGGGCGGCTGCGGTTTGCGGAATTGGCTTTGCTGCGTGCGAGTTTATATTCTCCCATGAGAAGAGATGCGGGATTTAATGTCAAACCTTGCAGTTTTGATAACCGCATGAGGAGAGGGGGGGATTTGCTATTGGCACACCAACACTAATACTTTGAAGATTAATTCACTTTCACACCGCGCGTCACTAAAACGAAATGCGTCACGCACTAAAATTAACGCACTTAACGAACCATCTGTCGCTATCATAAAGTAAAGTAACTTCATACCTTGACGACGCGCTGTCTCGATCAAAATCCGTCGTGACTTTCCCCTACAATTTTAAATAATTTTTCGCGTCAAATTTCGGATGTTACAAATCTCCCCTCCTAACAAAAATTTTTGTCCTCGAAAATTGTAATCATGCCTGAATCGAAAAGAAAAGAATAGTCTGCATTGCTCTTAAGCTCATCCTCTCGCTCCCAAGTATACTCTGGTCTGCCACAGTTCATCCAAAGGACTTTGACCATGCGAATCTCTCTATTTTTGAGCATCTGTACCCTTGAATCCACTATTCTGACTGGTCTAACCTCAATACTAAGATCTGTCTCAATCGGTGCTTCTTCGGTACTGATGATCTGACTAGGATCTCTGACTGCTCTCCTCAGATAAGAGACGTGGAATACATCATGTACACCACTCATTTCCTCAGATAGGGTCAATCTGTAAGCAACCTCACCAATTCTTTCCAGCACCTCAAAAGGACCAACGAATCTGGGGCTCAGCTTTTTCATCCGCTTTATTCTAGAAACTACTCTGACTGGTCTGACCTTCAGATAAACGTAGTCTCCAACACTGAACTCTACTGCCTTGTGCTTCTGATCATGATACTTGGCCTGGCGATCCTGAGCTGTCTTCATACGCTCCTGAATAAGCTTGATCCTATCAGTGGTCTTATCAATCCATGACTCCGTGATTGTGGATCTCTCTTCACTTTCAGCCCAACATAACGGTGTCCGACAACGTCTGCCATAGAGGGCCTCAAACGGTGTCATCTGAATACTTGTCTGAAAACTATTGTTGTAGGAGAACTCCACTAGTGTAACATATTTCTCCCACTTTCCTCCAAAGTCCAAAATGCACATCCGTAGCAAATCCTCCAAAGTCCTATTTGTGCGCTCAGTCTGTCCATCGGTCTGGGGATGGAAAGCGGTGCTGAAGTGTAACCGGGTACCCAAGCTCTTGTACGTATCGCCACTCCCTGGAGGTGAATCTGTCGTCTCGGTCTGAAACTATCGTCCTGGGAACACCGTGAAGCCGAACTATCTCGTCCAAATATAATTGTGCTAGCTTCGGACCTTGATCCGTCTTCCTAAGAGGAATGAAATGGGCGACCTTAGAAAGTCGATCAACTATAACCCACAAGAAATCATTCTCACTCTGCGATCTCGGCAAACCATGAATGAAATCCATGGATATATCTTCGAATGTCCACTCAGGAATGGGAAGTGGCTGCAACTTGCATTCAGGCCTTTGGCACTCGGCCTTAACCAACTTGCACGTCTCACACTTCCCTACGTAATCTGCAACATCTCTCTTCAAGCCTGGCCACCAGACTAACTTCTTGAGATCTGCATACATCTTCGTGCTACCCGGATGTATAGAATATCTGGAATTGTGTGCCTCAAATAAAATATCCTCGCGAAGGTGACTAACATCGGGGATACACACTCTGCCATCAATCAACAATAAATCATCCTGAATAATGAATCCCTCCTTCTGTCCTGACTGCACTGAGCTCCAAATCTCTGCCATCTTTGGATCCAACGGTAGAACTGTCCTGATTCTGTCCTTGATATCGCAGGTAATCTCCATCCAATTCAACTTTGTAGAACCAAAACTACTGTGTGGCACAACGGTAATATCCAGTCTCTCCAGCTCTCGCACTAACTCCTCCTGCTGAGTGAGGAGAAAGAAACATGAACCTCTACGGCTAAGGGCATCAGCTACAACGTTCGTCTTTCCTGGATGGTACTGAATGTCTACGTCGTAGTCTGATAGAAACTCTAACCATCTGTGCTGCCTCAAATTGAGCTCCCGCTGATCAAACATATACTTGAGGCTCTTATGATCAGTGAAGATCTCACAACGAACACCATAAAGATAGTGCCACCAAATCTTCAGAGCATGTATGACTGCTGCAAGCTCCAAGTCATGCACTGGGTAGTTCCTCTCATGAACCTTTAATTGTCTCGAGGCATAGGCTACGACCTTTTCATGCTGCATGAGAACACATCCCAAACCCTGACCTAAAGCATCGTTGTAGATCTGAAACCCGTCAGGCCCTGATGGTAAACTCAAAATCGGTGCGGTCATCACCCTGTCCTTCAAGTCCTCAAAAGTCAACTCACACTCAACTGTCCAATCCAAGCCCTTACCCTTCCTAGTGAGGGAAGTCAGTGGTAAGGCTATCTTTGAAAAATCTCTGATGAATCTCCTGTAGTAACCAGCAAGACCCAAAAAGCTGCGAACCTCTGAAACTGTCGTCGGCCTTGGCCAACTCTTAATGACCTCTATCTTCTTCGGATCAACACTAACTCCTTTCTGACTGATGATGTGGCCTAAGAATGCAATCTCTGAAAGCCAAAACTCGCACTTTGAAAACTTGGCAAACAACTGATTCTTTCTGAGTGTGCTCAAAACAATCCTGAGATGTGCTGCATGATCTTCTGCACTCTTAGAGAACACCAAGATGTTATCTATAAAGACAATGACAAAACGATCCAAGTACTCCCGAAATACTCTGTTCATCAGGTCCATAAATACTGAAGGAGCATTGGTCAGCCCAAACGGCATGACCACGAACTCGAAGTGTTCATATCTGGTGCTGAAAGCCGTCTTCTGAATATCCAAGTCACGAATCTTTAACTGGTGATAGCCTGACCTCAGATCTAACTTGGAGAAAGTGTTCGATCCCACCAACTGGTCAAACAAATCATCAATCCTGAGAATCGGGTACTTGTTCTTTACTGTCAACTTGTTCAACTCACGGTAGTCTATGCACAGTCTCAGACTACCATCCTTCTTCACAAAAAACACTGGAGCACTCCATGGTGAAGTGCTGGGGCGTATAAAACCCAAATCAAGTAACTCCTGCAACTAACTCTTCAACTCCGCTAGTTCCCTTGGAGCTATCCAATAGGGAGATTTGGCTACCGGTGTAGCCCCAGGCTGCAAGTCTATCGGGAACTCAATCTCTCTATCTGGAGGGGCACCAGGGAGCTCTTCCGGGAAAACATCGGGGAACTCCTGCACCACTGGTACCTCTGACAACCCAGCCTTAGTCTCTGCATTCATCAGTACTACGAAGGTTTCACAACCCTTACTGATAAACCTTCTCGCTTGTATTGCAGATATAATCATTTTCACTACTCCCTTCAAGCCCTGAAAAGAAAAAGAAGTCTGATTGGGGCCATCAAACTGTATCTGCTTCGCCCTACAGTCAATCCTGGCGTTGACTGCCGAAAGCCAGTCCATTCCAAAAATCAGGTCGAATCTTGCAATAGGTAGCTGCAAAGCTTCCACAATAATCTCGGTGTCACCAAACTGCACCGGCACCCTACACCTATCTCTGGTCTGCAGAAGGGATCCATTCGGCATCATAACATCCAGCGCTACAGTCTCTGAGAATACTTCTAAATTCAACTTACGCACTAGAGATTCTGCGATAAACGAGTGCGAGGCACTCGTATCAAACAGAATCTTAGAGGGTAAATTACGAATCATAAGGATGCCTACATGAATGATTTTCAAAAAGAAAAGAGTGTCACTACGGAGGATTAAAAAAAACTTATCAGGCAAAGTAAACACTTACCTGTCACTACATCCTCCTGCTCCTTAGCCTCCTGCTGACCAAGCCCATAAGCTCTGGGCTGCACCAATTCTCGACCCTGCTGTGGTCTTCCATCAGTAATCATCAACGCTTTGCCCTTGTCTGCTCTGCTAGGGCCACCAATCTCATACTTCGACTGCAGGAACAAAATACATTTGTCATCTACCGAAAATTTATAAATACACAAAATACAATAAGGTTGATTACCTGATTCGAACCACCTTCCTGACAGAAACGAGCAATGTGTCCAGGTTGACGACACTTGTAACACACGCCCGCGCTGGCCAAACACTCTCCTGGATGGCGACGCTGACACTTGGGACAAAGGGGGTAGTCTCTGCTCCTGTCACCAGATTGATCATACTTCCTCGCATCAGGCTTCTGCTTCTTGTTCCAGTTCTTCCCCAGATCATTCCTGCTCTGTTGCGACTGATGCGAATCCTGAGATCGCTTTGCACGGAAATTACTTCGCTTTTGAACCTTCTGCTGGTCAGCCTCCAGCCTGCGAGCCGTATCCACTAAGCTCCTGTAATCAGCATTGACCATAGTCATCAGCGGCTGTCTCAATGAGTCACGTAAGCCATCCACAAAGCGGCTGCACTTCTCAGTCTGGTCTCCCTGTATTACGCCCGCATATCGAGCCAGATGGGTAAGCTCTCGCTCGTACTCAGCAACAGTCTTGTCCCCCTGGAAAAGCCTAAGGTATCTCTCCTGTAGACCTCGTCATGCGGAAGGAGGCACGAACCAACTCGCAAGGGTTCTAGAAAATTCGCCCCACGTAAACATGTCTGGCGTACGACCTGGCCAAAAACATGGTCATACTATTTAAAGAGAGAACATATCACTTCCAAAATAATTAAAGGAAATTTTCATAACCATTTACCTGCGGGATCATCTGCCCGGTACTTGTCCCACCAGACCTTTGCCTCCCCTCGGAGGAGGAAAACTGTCAGAGGAACCTTCTTATTCTCTGGGCACTCCAAAAATCCAGCAGGTCTCTGGTGTTTGCTACCCAATCATCTGTATCCATCGGGGTCTCATCCCCACTGTAGTTTGAAGGCTGAAGTTCTCTAAAATTCCTCAAATAACGCTCCAGGGTCATCTCCACGGGCGCTGGGGCAGGAACTGGTGCAGGGGCTGGTACGTGTACTGGAACTGGAAACCCTGCAGCCAGTCCTCTCTGAAATTCCATCAAGGCAACAGTAACCGCCTTGGCAATCTAAGACGTTATATCAGTGTCCTCTGAAGCTGCTGGAATTGGAGGTACTTGTGGCACTGCAGCATCTCTCATAGTGGCGTTAGGAACAGGGTCCTGACGTGAAGATTCACCTGGTTCACTTACTCGAGTTGCCTGATAGAACATATAAGAGAAATCTGGTTATTTATCAAGCATCTGCTAAAACTGGCTTGACAACTATATTCGTACTCCTGCGAAAACTAAGCCTTAAACGCAACTTAAAATACTCTACTAACATGAGTTTATTCTTACACAGTCCTATGGCTCTGTGAAAACTTTCTAAGGTCCAGGGATCCTAAACCTGGCTCTGATACCAATTTGTAACACCCCTTCCCAGTATTACAGAAATCAGCCGTCCGGCCGGTTCAGCGATATAAAGAAAACTAGGAAGCAGTATTAAAACTAGTAGCAACAGGTCATAAAAGTCCAAACTAAACAGATTTAATACTTACAGCGGAAGTAAAAATTCAACTAAGGTTAACCACATACCTGATGTCTGGATTCACAGAGCCACTAAACAAGAATGAGATTCGCAATAACTGAAAATCTGAACTATCAAAAATAAGTCTGATACAAGATATATAAAATATTAGTGAGTTACACTGTCCACAACTACAAGTACATGCTGAAACGGAGTAAACTGAAATAGTAAAAGTACTACACTCTGACACCACCATGACGCTCATCCTAGACGTAGTTTCCCACCTGGGTCACCTGAAAAATATTGCCCACGAAGGGTCAGAGTAAAGAAAAACAATTCTCCTTAGTGACACTAAAATAGATTTACATATGAATGCATGCATGTCTTTAAAACTAGTCTCGTGCACTGAAAACATTTTGTGTTATATGTTATGCATGCTTTTTCCTATACTTTCTGGTGAACACACTAAAATTTCATGTTCATGACTTTCCGTTCAATTACCCAAGTCCTGACGTTCACTAACTAGTATACTGTCTCACGTCAAGCCTGTACTTGAGTTCTAAGTGGCTTCTAGCCTACACGTTTACTGGGAAGGCTCTAGGCAGAGTAGCTCCTAACGCGCAAAATCTGAAACTGACGACCCGAGACCATCTGACGAACTCAATTGTTCTAGTGCCACGCGGACACGGTCTTGAATCTGCTAACTATTTCAAAGGGGAGTCAACTCCCAAGACTGTAACTCATAGGATACCATATGCCCTATGAGAAAGGTAGTGCGCCTCTACCAAGCACAAAAAGACTGGTGTGCTACTGACCTTTTTGATCTGACGCTACTCTGCATGGGATATCTTTTCTGGTGTACTACTGGGCGACCCTTGACTTTCTCGTAGTCAACTTGAAAGGATCTTCGCATTCTTAATTGGACAATCTCCAAACTTACGTACACGTGTGAAGTTTCGTACCTAACTAACTGTACGTGACTTTACTAACGCGGTCATGGAAGAAGGCGTTATCATACGTGTCTCCACGATTATTTTCCTACCGCCACACTTTTCTATGCATGATTATGATGTTTGTACGAAATCTACTCGTGTGTATAAAATATAATTACTTGATATGTCTAACTAAAAGGAATTAGGATTTCCTTACCGTGGTGCTGCGACGCTCGTATACTCGGTGCGGCGACATTTTCTTTTCCAAAAGTAAATCCTACTGCTGGTCACCTACAAAAACTGCTCCGACCCCGCCAAGGTCCTGCAAATCCAAAGCAGTCCTAATTATCGCATTTTCCCCTTAGGGTTAACCTTTTGAAAAAAATTCCAAAATGCTAGGGTAGTCCAAAAAAATGACGGCTAACATAGCGTATTACCTTCACGTAGGAGGGATTGAAGTTTCCAAAGCGCCCAACTCCAATTTCGCGGTGGAAACCGTGCTCCAAAACCTAATTAGCGCACAAAGAAGAAAACCTAGGTTATACTAACTCCGAAATCGAAGGATTTCCATGAGGAAATGGAGAAAAGGAAGAAATAAACTCACCGAAACCGAAAAATTCCAGGTTCCACCGATTAGGGTTGAATCCGACACTTCCACGGCCAAGAAAGGAAAAGGAATGTCCACTGATGCCCGTAGAGGAGGGAGGAGAAGTCGGAGATGGAAACCGGAGGAGAAACGGCCGCCGATAAGGGCATGCGGGAGGCGCTGCTACGTCGGCGTCGAGCGTGCGGAACGGGGTGTCGGGCGGCTGCGGTTTCCGGAATTGGCTTTGTTGCGTGCGAGTTTATATTCTCCCGTGAGAAGAGATGCGGGATTTAATGTCAAACCTTGCGGTTTTGATAATCGCATGAGAAGAGGGGGGGGATTTGCTATTGGCACACCAACACTAATACTTTGAAGATTAATTCACTTTCACACCGCGCGTCACTAAAACGAAATGTGTCACGCACTAAAATTAACGCACTTAACGAACCATCTGTCGCTATCATAAAGTAAAGTAATTTCATACCTTGACGACGCGTTGTCTCGATCAAAATCCGTCGCGACTTTCCCCTACAATTTTAAATAATTTTTCGCGTCAAATTTCGGATGTTACAACACGTCAGCTCCTTTTCGAGCCCATCATTCCTAACAAAACAGCCAAGCATCACACAAATCTCGTGCATCCTTCAGAAGAGCATTGTAGAACTCGATCCCAGCACTTTTGTTCCATGCCACTTCATCATCGAGTTGCACACAACCATTTATTTAATAATTAATTGAGAAAATTAAGTAATTGATTAAATTTTACTTCTTCGAAAATTGAAACCATGAAAGATTGGAACGAAACTACAACAAACAAGAAAGTCGCTCCCAAGGCGACACTGGCAATATACATTGTTGTTCTCGCTGAACTGGATGGTCTTATGGTTTCATACAAACAATCACTCATCAAACGACTGACGAACCTCCCGACTAGGTGCGTTGTTGATATTTCAGCCAACAATCATCACCTAGTGTTGTTCTCCCAAAAGGATTCCCTTCTGCCATACATCAACTGTGCGAAGATCGTCGATGACACTCCACTGGCACACACACAAATCGATATGGTTTTGAGTAACTATTGAGCATTTGCGGATTATTCGTCACCCTTAAATTGGTACAACAACGATATTTTTTAAGAAAGCAATACTACGCGATATTATTTTGGCACAAATTTAAGACACCAAATGTCCAATCACAACTTCATGCCCAGATCTCTTACCATGACTCTATGTTATGGACATAGGCCGACCGTCATGGTGTCATAAATTATGTATCTTTATTAATGGCATGGCATGTCTTGATTATAGTATTAAATGATAAGTCTTTAAGAGTTTTGAGTCATTATAAGGGTGTTAGTTGTTAAGATTTATTAGTTATCATTTCTATCATGTAAGCCTATTTAAAGACGTGATATATCGAATGACGGTATCCAGGAATTACGTCTATTCCCCCCTATCATGTTAAGAGATCGTGAGTTTCTTCCTTTGAGCACACCCTGCATAGGCAGTCGTGGTTCCGACTCCATAGTATTGTCATCCCCACCTTCGTCCACTCCCCCAACGACCCTCCAATGTTCTACAGATTTGCCTGAGACATACTATCACTATGCCCATGACAACTCTTCTTTCAGATGAAGTACGACATCAAGAAATCGAAGCTTGACACTAGGTGGACATTGACACACTACCAAACTGACTAGAAAGTCTCAGACCAGTTGTTCAAGCTTTCCCCATTTCAGTGCATGACAACGTTGGTAGCAGTCAGGGGCCTCCCTCATCGCTTTTACACAGAATCCCCTGACTTATGTTTGAATCGAAGCTCACATCATTCCTGGTTCACCAAGTTGGGATTTTCAACCAACGATGGGAAGATCGACCCATTTGGATGGCTCATCAAATGTGAGCAATGTTTTAACAACCGGACACCAATAGCAAAATGGATCAGCGTGGCTTCCCTCCATATTCTCGGTTTGGCTCAATTTTGGTTCTTCTATGTGCAAATTTGTATGATTAAGTGTATACCCAACTGGCCCATAAGCTCGAACTTATGAAAAGGGTGCTACTATTTACTTTAAGTAAATAGCGCAATGCACCACGGCTCAAGTAAAGAACGTTGGCACCCCAACAAGATGAACCCTCCCCACCCCCCCCCCCCACCCCCGATCTCGATCTCATGACATGCTCTGATACCACTTGCAAAATAAAGCACCTACTCAATTGGTCCATAAGCTCGAACTTACATAAATGGTGTTACTATTTCCTTTAAATAGCACGTATAACAGGTGAAATAAGATATGTTGGTAGCCCAACAAAAATGACAAATTGGGAATGACTTGGGAAATATTTAAACTGCTCTCCGACATGCGATTTAGACCCCCCCCCCTGAAGCAATCATCTTAGGCATACAATTCACATTACAAAAAACAAATTGTGGACACTTATTTAGAATAGCTTTTTGTTCTTTATCTCACTTTACGATACACCCAGAGATGCAGGTCGCAATCTTTATGGAGGGTCTTTAGAAACACATGTGAATGGACGTCAAGTTCGAAGACCCATGAGATAATATTACAATGAGTTTGGCTAGGCTTTGTAAATGTCATTTACATATGAATTGCAGTAACTATAGACCCACTGACGGCAAGGGGTTATGTTATAATTGTGACGAACTTCACACTTGTTGAGATTAATTTTTCAAGAGGACTCATGTATGTGGGACCGAGTTTATGGCTTTCCCCGCCGCGTTCCTGGTCTGGGCGTTGACCCCGGTGGGCCCCACGCCGAATTATCCCTGTGGTATTGTGGTTAGGGTTAATCCCACACCTCCAGTACCAAACACCGTTTGGTGTTCATGTATCCCGCCACTTTCATCTCAATAGTTGGGTTTTGAGATGATTAACAGGGTTGGCGGGTTCTAACATGGTATCAAAGGTGGGGATTGTCCTGTTGCGGGGGTGTGTTGGGATTAATTTTCCATCAGGACTCATGTATGTGGGACCGAGTTTATGGCTTTCCCCGCCGCATTCCTGGTCTAGGCGTTGACCCCGGTGGGCCCCACGCCAGATTATCCCTGCGGTCTTGTGGTTGGGGTTAATCCCACACCACCTGTAGCAAACACCGTTTGGTGTTCATGTACCCCGCCACTCTTCATCTCAATACCTGAGTTTTGAGATGATTAACAGGGTTGGCGGGTTCTAACAACACTCACAGTCATCGCTGCAAAAGATAGTTTTATATGGAAGCAGAGGACTCTGACGACGAAGGTAAAAGGTAAAGTTGGCCTCCAAATCCGATCTCCCTCGGAGCTTGAGGACAAGCTCATTTTGAAAAGCGGGAGTGATGTTATGGGCCTCAAATCTAGTTATTATTATCTTTTATCACTAACTTTTATTATTGTCATTGAAGAGATTGTTAGTTTTTGTTTGGTGTCAACCGTGTCACCAAAGTCATGTAAGCTTATTTAAAGTCAAGTGATGTGTTGAATGAAGTTGTTGTGTGCTCGTCGGAGGAGTGATCAGAGGCAAAGGGGATACCATGGAGCCAGAACCATGGCTGCTTAGGAGGGGCTTGCTCGGGAGGAGCGAGCTAACAAAATATCATACACAAGACAATGGGGAATAAATTAATTCTTAGATGGCTTCATTCATGACCCAAGAGGTCTACATATAGACTTACATGACTCAACTAATTACTAAAAGTCCTGACATGAATTAGACGACGCAATGTTCATAATAACTCTAAAGAACGACATCTAATAATAATAACACCTAATAATAACGACACATAATAATGACACCAACGAAGCCAATAACATCTCGCCCTTTCTTCAAATCGAGTTTGTCCTCGAGCTCGAATGAGGCTTGCACTGCTTGATCATCTGGCTCCTTAATTTCCTACCAGGACAACGCCCAATAACGCGTCGTTGTAGCGGGGACTGCATCGAGTGGTATGTCGTCATCGTTCTCACAGATGTCACGAAGGGTTGCAGACATCTGACGTGGAGGGAACTACCTGAGGAGACATTGTCATGCATAATGGATGGAGGTGAGGCAAGTGTGCCACTGACTGTGAGTCTCAAGGTGATCGGAAATGGCAATTCATGCTGGGGAATGATCACCGGAAGGAATGGCGCCAAAGGGATCAACGGAACAGGTAACTGGAGCGGAGGGTGCTAGATGGACTCGACGGAGTCTGGGGGCGGAGCAAAGGCTATCAGGAGGGTGACAGGACCTATAGGGCATCATGATGAGCTTAGTGTCGCAGTTGATGAAGCATGTTATTGTGGCAGGGCTCATGCGCCTCGATTGCCCATTGTTGCATGGTGCCTTTTTGTCGTTGTGCAGCCTTGAGGTGTTCCTCATGCTTCTCTAAAAGCACAATTATTTGTCTGCGAAGTACTTGGAAGTTGGTATTGGCATCCATGAATGTTGCAAGGGAATGAGGGAGCTTAAAAATAATTAATTACTTGGTAAGTAATTAATTAAAGTAATTTAGCCAAGCCAAAATAAGTAACTAATCAATTAAATTTAATGTAAAATAATTAATTAATTATCCCCGCTATGGTGGGATAAAGGTTTGAATGTTGTTATTGTTATTAATAAAATAATTTGTCACCTTTGATGAAATAATAATACAGGTTCGTCTAGCCGATCGAATCAGGGATAGCAGGTTCTGCTTCTGATGTGAGGCTCAAGAAGCATAATCCAGCAAGTTGATGGGAATCAGCGCAGGGCTCGAAACAACAAGCCAGATCCGCATCGGGAGGTGATAGGGTGGTTGATGAAGATTGCGTAGGTGCTCGATCGAAGGCATGCAGGCGGAAGATAGAGCCCCTTGATCAATGCAAGCGACGAGGAGGTTGCGGTTTCTCTTTATTGCTCAAGGGGAACATGTGCCGGCGATGTTTTTGTTTGCTGCTCAAGGGGGACAGGTGCAGATGATGTTAATGTGGTTTTACGTTGGGCTAAGCCCGCGTAGGTTCGAACCCTGCTGGTGAAAGAGCACTCAGAAGAGCTTCTGTCTGTTTCTTCTTCAGTAGGGTTGTGGTTTCTTCCACTGTTCCCTACCCTGTTTTCTTCGTGTAAGTCGATGCCAGCTTCTGAATGTTGCACGGTTGTTGGAGACGATCATTAGGATGTTATAGACAACATGAAGATGAAGAAGGGAGCTTCAACGGTAGGAACATCGCTGAAAAATGGGGCCTCGTGTCTAGCAGGAAAATGGGCCTAGGTTTTGTCGGTGTAGGAAGGAATGGCTCTGATATCAAGTTGTTGTGTGCACGCCAGAGGAGTGACCGAAGGCGAAGGGATTACTGTGGAGCCGGAACAGCGATTTCCTAGGCGGGGATTGCACTGGAGGAAAGAGCTATCAAAATCTCATACACAGGACAAAGGGGAAAAGATTAATTCTTGGATGATTCCATTCATAACTCAAGGGGTCTATATATAGACTTACATGACTCGAACTAAATACCAAAAGACCCGACATGAAATAGAGAACACAATGTTCAAATAAATCTAAAGAACAACATTTAATAATAATGACACCTAATAATAATGACACTTAATAATAACGACACCTAATAATGACACCAACGAATCCCATAACCAAAGCATGCAGAAATAAAGTCTGACTCCTTGTCTAGTTATCAGATTGTGATAATGCTCCCACCCCCCCCCCCCCTCCGAGCACACCTCGACTAGGCAATCACAATTTCGGCTCCATAGTATCCTCCTCCTCCATCATCCCCTCCTTCGGCCTCTCCTTTGACAAATCTACCGACGTTCTACGGGTCGCTCATAACATTCACCTTTATATGCTTAGTTCTCTCATGAAAGAATGGATTGTTGGCTAAGAATATAGCAGTTTGGTCATCACAATGTATATGAAGTGATTCAATATACTATATACCAAGAACAGACAAAAAATATTGAGCCACATCATCACATATTGTATGTGTCATAGCACGATATTCTACCTCCGCTCTAGACTAAGCCACTACACTTTGTTGTTTATTCCACTTGGAGACTATATTACACCTAACACATGTGCAATATCCCGAAGTAAAGTGTATGTCACCCATAACCAATATCAGAGTATGACTCAATTTTGAAATGGCCAAGTCGTTTATATAGATAACCCTTCTTTAAATCCTTATTGCGCTTGGAGACTATATTACCCCCAACATATGTGCAATATCCCGAAATAAAGCGTCTATCACCAATAAACAACATCAGAGTATGACCAATTTTGAGATGCCCTTGTCATTTATATAGATGACCCTTCTTTGGAGTCTTCACATATCTAAAGATCTGAAGAGCTACGTCCCAGTGATACTTCTTGAGATGCTCCATGAATTGATAAACAACAAAAGTTACCAACTAATCTTTTGCACTGAGATTTGTCTTCAAGACCTTCATCTTTGGACAATAAATCCTTATTTGGCTCCATGGGTGTATCGATTAGTTTTGAACTAGCCCGGTCTCTTATAGAAAATCAGTATCGTACTTCCATAAGGAGACAACCACCCATTCAAAATTGTTTGTTACCTCAACCCCAAGAAAATACTTGGGTTTACCAAAATCATTGGTAAAGTGTTTGGGAAAATTTGCTCTGGCCTACTCCACACATGTTGTATCAAATCCTGACAAAAGGATATCATCAGCATATACAATTAGGATAACAAGGCCAAACGAGTAGTTCAATAAAAATTGAGTGATCTGGTTGATTTCATTAGAACCCCATCAGCAAAGCGTCACAGCTAACTCTCATTTTCCTTTAACGACGATTATGGATCTTTTGTAATCGATGGCATTTCCTATCTTCTTTGATCGGGTTCCTGCATCATTGGTGTGTTTTGTCACCATTGTGTTTGTTTTCCTTTGATCAAGGACGATCCAGACCATTTCTGCTTACGATCGCTTGGCTTCCAACGATACGATCTACTAATTCTTCTAAATGATCTACCTCTCCATGTTCTTCGCTTGTTGATGATCTTCCTATAGTCGTGTTTACGAAAGTCCTTAACACAACCGTCCGACTTCCTCTCATGGTGTGGCAATCTTCCTCGCTACTACGAAACACTGTACTGCTTCCGCCAATTCAAGATCTTTCTACCGCTACCTCAACTCCAACTGATTCAAAATTGTTCTTCCACTTATTCCAGGATTCCTACCATTTACCTGAAATTGAATATTCCCTTTTCTATGCCGAAAGACACTACTACTACCACTAATGTTCAATCGACTGACAATTATAGTAAAATGTTCCACCACAAATGCATTTGATCTCTATAATCATATATTAATAAATATTGTTCTTCAAGTTTAAATAACCCAAGTAAACGTTGTTTTAGCACCAATAATTCATAAAACAATTTGAGCAAGTTACATAATTTGTACTAGCAAGTTCAGCATGTGAATCAGGCTGACTGCATAATCAAATAATACTCCTAAATATCTATGTAAATTAAAAACGCCACGTGATTATGCCTTTACATTGAATGAAGGAATAAAATTCTTAAATTTGAAATAATTACTAGAACCCTCTGTTTATAATCACAAAGTCAAAAAAAAATATTTAATCGATAATATTAGATGTTGTTTGTTTACTGTATACCACGGTTAATTCTAAAGTTATCAAACACTGAAGATGCCCCACAAAAGATTAACAAACTTCTCCCAGATTTTCCAAGCAGAACTCCAGAATGCAGCTCAACATAACTTTAAGAATAACCATCAAAAATTACTCCTAGAAAATAATACTGCTGGAAAAGACTTGGAAAATCTGAAGAGAAAACAACTTTTGTGCATACTTCTAAAGAGGTGGTTCTCCAAGCTGCCGCGAGGCATAAACTCATATACCAACAGCCTTTGATCATCTTCAATGCAATACCCAACCAACTTAACCAAATTAGGATGAAGTAGGTCACCAAGAAAATTGACTTCAGCCTGCAACAAAGCAAGAAATTAGCATGCAGATATATATTGCATGTGAATGAAAACAAAAAAATAGATAGATGAGGATGGGATTAAGAGTTTTAAAACGTGAGGGTAAAAACAATTAGAGGAAGTATGTTTAGACGGAATTGGGTCCCTAGAGCTAGAATTAGAGGTCTATTTTCATTAGAATTAGCCTCCAATTGAAATTCCGAAGCCCCAATTTTAACCAACCAAACAAACCATTAGTTTGGACGAAATTGGGGCCATGGAATTAAAAATGGAGCTTCATTTGCATTACAACTGGACTTCCAATTCCAATTTTGAAACCCCAACTTTGTTCAATCAAATGGACCCTTATAGTATTTGGAACCGAAGGTGGCAAACTTACCAGCCATTCCTTGTGTCCTTGGTGTCCATCATGATTCAGTGTCTTCACAGCAACGGTGAGCCCGGTACCAGGTTTGACAGGAGCGGTTCCGTTCTCTTCGATCCAACCTTTAAACACACAACCAAAACCACCCTCTCCAAGGAGGCTTTCTGGTCTGAAATTTCTCGTGGCACACTTAAGTTCGCTGAAAGAAAATTTCATTAACTGTGTTGCAATTTTAAGTTCCTCTCCAACTCTGGAGGTAAATGAACTACTCTCCCCATTGCTGGTTGTGGTAGATCCAGAAACAATGGGCACAACTGGTTGGTCAGTACTACCATCATTTGTAGATTTACTTTCTGCTTGTCCATACAAAATGTCACACTATTTAGATGGATGTATTTTCACATAAACAGAATATTACAGGAATAATTTTGAGGAATAAACGTCTCAGACATATGGTGCACATGTAGACAAACTGAAATACAAGAAAATGCAATGTAGTTAAACATATAGATCTTAACATCTTTTATGATTATCGGTATGAAATTGTTGCATAAGATACGAAAATATTTTATGAATACAGTTATTAGAATTCTAATTACGGCAAGTGCTCAACATTTTAATCAGGCATCTTTTACTAGTATGCACACAGCATAATATTTATTTGAGATAAATTCAGACTTAAAAGTTTTTAATTATTGGATAACTTGAGTTAACATCTGAACCTTAGTTTAGATTTGGGATAATTAGTGTTTGAATCCTAAAATTAAGCTTTTGTTGTAGCAAATTCTGAGAGGATTTTTTCGGCTAAAGAGAAGCTGGCAAGCTGCTGGTATGTTCATGTCTTACAGCTCAAATATTGCGTGTATTTTAAGAATAGCTTAATAAATTAATTCTGTATAAAATAAATTGAAATAGAGGAGAGTGAGTTCATAAGGAAAAAACAACTTTGGGAGTGTGGTGGATCTCCATGAAGAACAAAAAATACCCTTCGTGAGATTCAAAAAGTTCTTTGAAGACCTATATTAGTATATTCACCTACTATTCAAGTGAGTAATTTGAAGTGTAAAATTGCCTTTCTACATATTCTTTTGTGATTTATTTCATTTTTGCTTTCTCTTGAGAACTATTCACTTTTGTTGTGAGTTAGGTGTGCTCAGGTTTTGAAAAAGGTTGTTGCGCTCTTTATTTGTACTCATTGTGGCGGCTTCCGTTTTTTAGTTAATATAATCCTCGCCACTAACGTCATCGTAGATATTTATGGAGGTTGAACCACATATCATGTTGTTCTATGGGATGCTTGATCCCACAGTGTTTACCTTATGTTTATCATATATCACTCATGGAGCCATTCAGACGGATCCGCCACATCAAATTGATCTTAGAGCATAATTGCAGACTATGATGAATAAGTGTAAGATTGAGAAGTTTGATGTATCAAACAACTTTGGTATTGGTAGGAACAAGATGCATAAATCATAATGTTATAATCCAGCATGGACTTGTGAAGGAACTCATGGGAGATTCTAATATACTATTGAATAAAAAAAAGGCAGCCCGGTGCACAAAGCATCCCCGAGCAGCGAGGTCCCGGGGAAAGGGTCTCACCACAAGGGTGAAATGTGGGCAAACCTTACCCTGTATTTTTGCAAGAGGCTGCTTCCAAGACTCGATCTCGTGACCTCATGGTCACACGGCAACACCTCAACCTAATATGCTCTTGAATAATGGTTATATAAATAAAACTAAATCTATAACTGGCATAGTTATGTTTAGCATACGAGAAATTGATGGAAATTTTGGAGTAAACGATTGCAAAAAGCATATAGCTCAAGTTGGAGTTTTTGCACACAAAAGCCCAAATAACAAACCTTATCGGAAGCTAAAACTCTATTTGTTTTAGCATGCCTATTAATTCATGTATGAATTGATTTATTTCTGTTGAAAGGTGGGGCCCAACGGGTAATCACGCCACCTAGCTGGACTGCAGTCCAAGCATCCCAACCAAATCACCCTTGGGCTAACCCTCATCGGGACTTTGACCATTGTTGAAAGGGGTAGGTTGTTGAGCCTGGGGATCAAACCCAGAACCTCCTTTATCAAGGCCTTGAGAGAGCTCCTGATACCCAACTGAGTTGCAGCTCAGTTGGGTATCAGGAGTTCTCTCTCAAGGCCTTGATAAAGCTCAGTTGGGTATTAGGAGTTCTCTCAAAGCCTTGATAAAGAAGGTTCCGGGTTCGATCCCCAACCTCAACAACATATCCCTTTCAACAGTGGTCAAAGTCCCGGTGAGGGTTAGCCCAAGGATTATTTGGTTGGAATTCTTAAATTGCAGTCCGGCTAGGTTGGGTTAATTGACCAAAGGGACATTTCACGCCGCAAAAATAACTTGTGACATGTGCATGTTGAAGTAACCCTAAATCTGTAACTCAAAGACAAAATAATCAAGGCTAAAAATTTTCGGGCTCGTAGTTTTGCGGATTACGACCCACGAAAATTTGGGGGCATTTGATGGAGTTTCCCCAAGATTTTTTTGAGTCAAACCGGTAAAACTTCGGCTGAAATGCTCAAGTGGTACGACCCGGCCGAGTGAGCCGGCGACAAGAGTCGCGCGCGCTCGAAGGAACCAAAACCACCCCGAAATAGGGGTCGGAGCTAAGCACAAACACACACGCACAGCCCGCCCAAGTAAACTACGAAGGGCCCATACATACTCCAAAGGGGAAGCGAAAGCAGGAGCGCGAGGGCGTTGCGCGAGACCCGGACGGGCAAACAAGCACAAGCGCAATGCCCCGCGAGCGCACACAGCTCGCAAGCATGCGCGCGGACATCGCTCCGCCGGCTGCCTCCATCGTCGGGCACCTTGCCCAGGCTGTCCGGAGGTCACTTCCGTCATTTCATGAAAATTGGTGATCCAAGTGACCGGAACGGAGCGACACCATTCGCCACCTCAAAATCCGCCCGGACGCAATTACCAGCATGTCCCTCCAAAAAAATATAAAAAGGCCCTCAGGTCTTCATTTGAAGACAAGCAACTCCAGAGGCTAAAGAGAACTCTGAGGTTTTCCGACAATAACGTAGGACTTAGATCGTTTCTCCACTTGGAATTTGATATGCTCCCTCTCTAGGCCGTTTAGCGCTCAACGCTCAATGCCTAGCACTCGCGTGGATGTGCATCTGCGAGCACAAGAGAATACGTCAGAATAACACCTTCGTGGACGCACACCTTCAAGATTCGTGGATGCTCGCATTCAAGCTTCACGGACATTCTCTTCCAAGCCCTGAGGACTTGCCCAAATTTCTGCTCCAGAAGAAGGCGCAGAGGAACGTTCCAGTGGACGCTCTCGTCAAAGTTGTGTGGACTTAGGCTCCGTTTGGGGGCACTTATTTTCACCGGTCAAGCGGTCACGACCGCATGAACCGAGTCTTAATTTTAGGACTGATTCATGCGGTTGTGACCGCTTGACCGGTGAAAATAAGTCCCCCCAAACGGAGCCTTAGTTTCTTTTCCATTTTTACTGCACTTCAAGCTTGTAATGGAGAGGTGGTCTATCACCCTCCGAGCAAACTCTCAACACTTGTAAACTCAAAGCTAAATAGTTGATTTTGGCCCGGCACAGATCCGGCCACGTGGTTTTTCATTCTTTCCAGGTTTTTCACTCTTTCCAGGTTATCCACAGTAAAAAAAGCCTCATGTCATTGTTGGATTTCCATTGATTGTTTGCGCACTGGGTCCAATTCCGAGCTAAGGCGGTCTGATTCTCTGAACCGGAGGAAAACTGGGTGACCCTCAACAAGTGAAATGTTTACTTTTAAGATCAATTGGTCCACGTTGATGTGCAACATAGGTGCTTGAGAGGTATCTCATGGGAGTTAAGTTCAAACATCACATGGCCTTGTGGATATTGTGTGATGTGAAAATCTTTGGTCCTTTGGAAGTGCTATGAGCATTCACACCTAGTTATCATGTTATAAATCCTTGCGTCTAGTTTACATAATATAGGTCATTAATGTCTTATTGATAGTTGAGTGAACTAGTGTGTGTCATTGATATATTGGTTGTTAGTTGGGTCAATTAACGTACGTTATTAATATATTAGTTGATGGTTCAGTCTTGTGATCTTATTTAAGTACCTCTTAGAGGATTGAAGGAAATATGAAATACTTATTTTCATTAAACAAAAGAATATATATATATATACTAACATTGGAGGCATAAGGACCAGAAACCCGTTTATAATGAATATAAAATAAAAACTAAATCTCCAACACTTATAAAAAAATATCTAATGGTTTTTAAAATCATGATTTTAAAATCTATTGGAGCAATCCTGACTGTCAAGATTTTGCTCATTTATTCATCACCGTTCAATAAAAATTTTAGGTGTCCTAGAGCTATAGAGGCTCACGGTTCAGAGAGAAAGAAAGGGAGAGAGAGAGAGGAGAGAGGGAGAGAGGGCGGCAGGAGAGAGAGTGGGCGGCGGGAAAGAGATGCTGGCGCCATTTATTCTTATCAGCCATTCATTTTTGCTCTTTTTTTATTGCAGAGAGAGAAAGAGAGGGAGAGAGAGAAAGAGAGAGGAGAGAGTGAGAAATTAATGTTTGTACATCAAAACATACATTTTTTTACAAAATAAAAATGATAATATTTATGTATATTTTTTTACGGTCATTTTGAGTACTCATATGTGTATGTTGCGGGCGTAGCCCGCAACGACGCATGGAGCACAGGCGAAGCCCGCCGGGGCCAGGTGAAGCCCGTCGTCGCCGGCCAGGTACTCTCGTGCTTGGCCATAGGGGCGGAGCAACATTTGAATCTGAATTGTCAATTTCAAGAAATGCTCTCCAAGGCTTAAGGATATTTTTTGTTCCCATTACTTTCTCATCCTATTCCTATGATGACAAACATAATAAAAGAGCAACATTTTAGACGACATGTAAACTCATTCATAGACCATAAAACAGCCTTTATCCTAAACAATCATCCAGGTAATTTCCCTGGATACCAGGTTTTCCTGTGATGAAAACATAAGAAAACAGGGAGATTAAAGGAGCAACATTTCAGACACCATGTAAACTCATTCATAGACCATAAAAACAGCCCTTATCCTAAATAATCATCCAGGCAATTTCCCAGGCTACCAGGTTTTCCTATGATAAAAAACATAAGAAAACAAAGGGATTAAAGGAGCAAAATTTCAGACACCATGTAAACTCATTCATAGACGATAAAAATAGCCCTTATCCTAAATAATCATCCAGGCAATTTTCCTTACTACCAGGTTTTCCTATGATGAAAAACAAGAAAATGGGGGATTAAAGGAACAGCATTTCAGACACCATGTAAACCTCATTCATAGACCATAAAAAATCTCTTATCCTAAATCATCATCCAGGCAATTTCCGTGGCTACCAAGTTTTCCTGTGATGAAAAACATAAGAAAACAGGGGGATTAAAGAAGCAACATTTCAGACACCATGTAAACCCCCATTCATAGAACATAAAAAAACATCTCTTATCCTAGGCAATTTCCCTGACTACCAGGTTTTCCTATGATCAAAAACATAAGAAAACAAAAGGATTAAAGGAAGCAACATTTCAGACACCATGTAAACTCAATCAAAGACCATAAAAACATCCCTTATCCTAAATAATCAATCATCCACGCAATTTCCCCGACTACCAAGTTTTACCCGTAATGTGCACACGCACACACAAAACTTCCAATAAGAACAAAGAATACATTACTCATAAACCCAGTGAATCACAGTTCATTAATTAATGGCAATATAAACCATACATGACAACAGGCATGGGCAGGAGAGAATGACAAGATTCAACTAAGATAAGCATGAAAACAGAGCAAAATACAAAAGAAAAAAAGGGCGTTTAAGGAAACTACCACATGTAGTGATGGCGCTACTATTAGAAGCATCTACTTTTGGTCTGGAAGAAATGCAGACCCCCCTCAACAGAAGCCCCGTCCAGCATCCCGTCTCCTCCCCCTTCTTCTTCTTCTTCTTCACATCTTTTTTCCCACTTCTCTTTCCAACCTTCTCCAACCCCTCCAGCTGAACCGCATCTGGTCCCAACCCCATTTCTCCTAAAGCTATGCCTTCGAAATTCACATTACTCGTTGAACCCTAAATCTCTTCATCGATCCTCCTCTCCCGATATTCAGAAAGAACCCATTTCCTCCTTAACTAGAATTCTTCACCTGAGCAGACCCTTTCAGACGAAATCAATGCTTTATCGGGAATGCGCCCCGGAAAACCTTGTCAAAAAGCAATCGGAAGGCGTGGCTCAGCAGAACAAGGCTTTCAAACCTAGAACCACAACCTGAAATCCAGCTAAATCGCCGGCCGGCCTGTGAACCGATGAAACGGCCGCCGGAATCCGGAGGGAGGCGGCGGCGGGCATCGGACGGGACGGAGCGGAGAGGAAAGAGAGTGAGAGTGGGATGAGAGAGAGAGAGCTTTCCGCTTAGTTTGTTGTAGAGAGAGAGGGGGGGCGAGCGAGCTGAAATGAGAGCAGTGTTTTCCTCAAAAGGGGTGGCGGGCAGAGCGGGCAGGGAGATGGGAATACGGGCACAGCGGGCAGGATGTGGGATTTTTAGTAAAGACCGAGGAAGGTTTGGGGGAATACTGTGCTGGTAAAATGCGGGCATCCAAAGGCTCGCGTTAGATGCACGCACACATTTCAAAGCGAACATATACGCTTTGAGATATGTGCGGACATCCACATAGGCCCGTTGGATGCCCGTACTTTACGATAAAGTGCACTTTTGCACTTTACCTTACTTAAGGTTCTGATCCGTGCTTATCTGACTACACCTCTTCCGCATTTTTGAGCATTCCAGATTTAATTTTATTTTTTTAATTATTTTATTTTTCAGATTTAATTTTAATTATTTTATTATATTTTTCAGATTTAATTTAAATTATTTTATTTTATTAGTAGAGATGTCATGTTTCTGCAAAGACAGGAAAATGAAAGAGTGATTGGTCTTTCGTCCTCTTCTTGGTGTCTCGGGGCCAAGAGTTTACCGCAAAACGGATCCGGATCCGGATCGTCTGGAGTTCATACAGAGAATTTCAGAGTGGAGTTTGATCTAATACGCGAGAGCGATTCATCGCATCAATTCTACAGCGAGATGAATCCAGACGCTAAAAGACAAAAATAAACAGTAAAAAATAATAAAAATAATTAAAAAAATAGAAAATCTCGCACGTTAGATTTCAATCCAACGCGCGAGATAGATCCAACTCCACCCTAAAATTGTTGTAGTTGTTTGTACGAACTCCAGGAGATCCAAATCCGGATAAAGGTCTGAGTGTTGTTATTGCAAAAGCCAAATAACAATACATTACTTTATAACACGATCGGAATTATTTTTTTAACTGTTTTTGTTGTATACACAGGCATTTCTTGTCTTATTAATTTATATTCAAATATTTTATTTATACTTCAAATTAATATATATAATACGAGCATCTTCGCACGGGCTTATGCCCGTGCTCGATGCTCTCGGGCGGCCTTCGGCCGCATCAGGCGGGCTTCGCCCGCCACGCACAAACTTCAGCCGTGTGGATGCTCCAGCGGTCTTAGGCCGCATAGAATCGGGCTTCACCCGCTACCACGTGAATCACCATCTCGACCCCGTACCCGTCACGCGCGTCCCCCGGAGCACATATGCAAAATCGGCCCCTCTATGACAATCGATCAATTGACTTGGCACAGGGAGCCCTGTGCCCTACGCGATAGTAGCCCGCCATGACAGTGTCCCGACACAGCGACGCTCATGCAGCTCGCAGACCCTGTTCACACGATAAAGTAGGTACGGAAAGAAAAACTGCAAATTAGGTAGGTGAAATCAGAAGCATAAATCGATTACACGCTTTCAAAATCGGAAAGAAAAAAAATGCAAATTAGGTAGGTGAAATCAGAAGCTTAAATCATAAGTTAAAATCAGTACTTGAAATGGAGAAGCAGCTTTCAAAATCTGAAACAAAAAAATGAAAAGCAATTGACAAATTACCGGAGCAGCTGGGAAATGAATGACCGACGACGGGCGTGAGGAAGCCCTCAAAATCTGAAAGAAAACAATGCAAATTAGGTAGGTGAAATCAGAAGTTTAAATCATAAGTTAAATCAGAACTTGAAATCGAGAAGGATATTTCAAAATCACAAACGAAAAAATGAAATTCAAGATGACAGATTACCAGAGCAGATGGCCTATCTTCGCCTCTCGGGGACAGTACACGGGAGGAAGAATCGTGCCCGATGTTTAATGAATGATGCCGTGAAGAAGAAACGTTGTCGCGAAAAAGACCGGTTGAGGAGAAGCAGTGGCATGAAGAGAAGCAGCGGCGAGGGTTTGGGAAATGAATCAACGAAGACGGGCGTGAGCAATGATGTCAGCCAGGACTGCGGAACGCGGCGGTTGCGGCATTTGGCGATAGGAATGACGCGTAGCAGCTTGCCATAACAGCGGCGCGAGCCCGACGCGAAGGGCGGTGGTGAGGATTTTCCGGGATTTCAGTCGCCATAACAACGGATGGAGCGCGACGCGAAGAGCGGTGGAGAGGTATTTCCGGGATTTCACCTGCGTGACCGACGACTCCTCCACAAACGACGCGTCGCAAACCTAAAATCGCGATTTCCGCCGACAGGAGGAAGCGGCGGGGGTTTTCCGGCATTTCACTGGGGTGATCGACGACTCCTGTCCCGCCGCCTAAAGCACGAAGCGGTGGCGGTCACCGACATATCTTTACGAAAGGGCGAAGTTAAACGGCGTTTGCGGTGTGACCGACGACCTGGACGGAAAAACTAAAGATCTTTATTAATATAGATAAAGAAAATCAGAATAGTAATAGTTTAGAATCAAGTCTGGGTAAAACGTGTGATCATTATCCTAAAAATATTGCATCGTCTTTTAGCATGACTTTCAACAGATGTTTACTCCTCCAAGATACACACGCTACTATATTATGAAAGCTCTGATGTGCCCAGACATCGAAAAAGTGCAGAGCACCTGAACTCTTTGTTGGTGAAGTAAACGTAGGAAGAAGATCGTCGGAAAAATAAAAACAACAAATAAGAGCGTAAGAGATCGAGAAGAAGGGTGATCGTCTATTCTTAGAAAACTCTTTTATATAAGTCTTATCAAAACTGTAAGAAGTAATCACGCATTCAGTTGACAACGATTATAATAAGTAAAATATATTTTGTTATATTTTCAAGTAAAATAATTAATGCTGAAGCGATCGAGCAAATCACGTAGAGAAGATGAGTGTGGCAAATTATGTTGTGGTCTTCAAATAACACATAAATCGACGCAGGGAAGTCGATGCAACGTCATGAGAAATCTACATAATGTTGATAGAAATCAAACGTTCAACCAGAGAACGTATGTAAGTAAAGAACGAGTTCTACTCAACGTTAAAGAAAACAATGTTGTGGTCTGTGGATAGAAGTCGACGCAATGTCGAAATCTTTTACAAAAGTCAGAAGTTATTTTGAAAAAAAAATACAATTCAATTCAATATTCTCGAAATATAAAATTTAATCGGATCCGATGTGTACACGCACGTGTGTGTTGTTCATAGTTTCTCCTTATGTTTCTTTGAACAAATAAAAATGAGTAAATTATTTTATATACTCACTAACATGAGTGAAGATAAACATGATGTGACTAAAGGTTTTATTTTCTGGATGAAAAAGGTTTTCCCTCCAAGTATTTAGATTTCCTCAATTTATTTTTGGAGATTTTTATTAATTATGAGGAGCCCAACACCAAATCATGCTTCATTAAAACAGTATTTATTAAATGTTTTTGATACAAAATTTCAAACAAGGCCCCCCTCCAAACTCCAAAGCTAAAAACACAAAATGAACTTTTTAAAATAATATAATAATTATTAATTAATAAATCCAAACACAAATTTGTTTCAACGATTTTATTTAATACAATGGGAGTAGGTGGAATGGTTACTTTGAACCTACACTTAGTACTTGTTGTGTGTCAACTGATTTTTATCTGGTCCGGAAAATTGGACCATCTTACCTTTGAATTGGATCGGGCGTGTAAATAATCAATGAAAAACAGCAGCAAATTATAAAGACTTTTTTGATGTGGAAAATCCGGAAAAGGTGAAAAAACACGTGGTCGGATCTGTGTCCGGCCAAAATTCGTTATTTTGTTTGATTTTACAGGAGTTGACAAATTTTCTAGGAGGATGACATGTCACTTCTCCATTATAAGTTCAAAATATGAAAATAATAGAAAATAAACTAAGTCTTTGGAGCCATGATGAGAGCGCTCCAGTGGAGAAAATGTGAAGTCATCAGATCCTCGATGGAATTGCTCATGCTGAGTTGGAGCATTGAATAAAATGTTGTGTTCTTGAAGCCTTGGGATGTCTTCGCACTAGAGTGGGAGTAGAGCGAATCCCGAGCGGGGGTACGATCTAAGTTTTACATCCTTGCTGGAAAACTTCAGAGCTCTCCCAAGACTCTCGAGTTTTTCCTTTCAAATGAGGGTCTGAGGGACCCTTTTATAGTTTGGAGAGACATGATGGTAATTGCGTCAGAGAGGATTTTGAGGTGGCAAATGACGTCGCTCCACTTCGATCACCTGGATCACCAATTTCAGCGAAATGACAAAAGTGCCTCGCGGGAGGCCCGGGCAAGGTGCCCGACGGCGTCGGCGGCTGGTGATGGTTGGAGGCAGCACCGGCGGCCGGAGGTGGCGCTGGCGACCGGCACGCGTGCGGTTGCTCGCAGCACTTCTGCGTGTGGCCATGCACGTACGGGCGAGGCATGCATTGTTGTGTGTGTACGCATACGCTCGCTATTGCGTGCACGCGAGGCATGCACAACACTTACGTGCGTGCATGTTTGGCTTTGCCTTCCTCTAGGGTGTTTTTGGGCCTTCGGAGTGTGTGCGACTCGTCTGGTCGGGTTGGCATACCCCATGTCTGTGGTCAAAATCTTTTTCATCCGACTTAAAAAAATCAGGAGAAACCTCATCGACACTTATTTTCTTTACTAAAAATTATAATATGACAGAGGCATGGAATTATAAATTTTTTTGACATGTAGATTAATTAAACACACAAAAGATTAGCTAGCTTTTGGGTTATGGTGATGGGTGTGTTAATGATCATGTGTGACGAGGACAAGATAAAATTTATAGCAAAAATGAGGTGTCAATAGCCTGTAACTCATGATCCCCATAAATTTAGTGAGACTATGGGGGCAACTACTGTAACGACTCCATCTGTTCACGTAGCATATAATAGAAGGTCCGGCCGGGGCCTCACACCATATGCCACAGAACAGACAGCGAAGTCACGGTTAGCATCAGAGTTAGCATCAGAGTTGGGCAGGACACGCCCTCTGACACGCCCGTGTCGCAGGGCGTGTTCGCTCTCGAGAACTTCGTCGAGTGCATTTCATCGAGCACTCGACAGGCTGCTCAACCGAGTAGGACACGGCTTGTGACACGCCCGTGTCCCAGGCCCTGTTGCCCAACCTGGACCCAAATTTGGGATTTGGGGTATTACAACTACCACGCACGCGATTAGCGCACCCAATTCACCGTGCGGCCCGCACACGGATCCCACTTCGCGCGTCACCCAAGCAACCTCACGAGACACGCCACTGATGCCCCCAACGTCGGGCGGTCCATGGTCGGCTGGCCGCGCTAGAAAAAGTGTCGCCCGCCCCACCAAAGCAGTCATCAGTGCCCCGCAAGCGGCCGGCCCCGCCAAGGCCGGCACCGGACGCCTGGGCCTACAGCCTTTCCCTGGCCGGTGTCGAGCGCCCCACACATAGTCGTACTCTGTCGGGGAGCGAGGCGCCGAGTGGCCGGGGCGGCGTCGGACGCCCCATGCTCGGCCATCCCAGGTCAGGGCGACGTCGGGCGGCCCTCTCCCGGCCGTCCTAGGATGGGACGGCATCGAGCATCCCACCCCCATCTGCCCTAGGTGGGACGGCGTCGGGCACTATGCACTTGATCGGCCTCGAAGGAGACGGTGTCGAGCGGCCCGCATCGTGGCCGCCCCTCCCCGCGGTTGCGCCCTCTCTTATCGCGGCGGGCCGCAACCCCTCTTCCTCCGACGATGGTTGTCCGTCGGCGTACTTGCCGCCTGCTCATAATAGGCCTCTGTTGCCTCCCAATCACCCAATCATGATCACCGGCGGCCGTTACATGAGTAATCACCTACGTAACCACCCATTAACCACTAAGGTTAGTGGAAAATATTATTTATTAATTAATGGCCTACGTATAGCCATTGTCGTCGTAATCATATACCCCTCAAATCTACATGAGATATAGTCTACAAATAGTAGTTTTGGGTGGTTATGGTGTGCGGATAGGTGTGTAACCATCATAACCACCTCTGTAGCCTATAAAAAGCCTTCAGTACCCCCTTCATTTCTAACTTCTCTCATCTTAACTTTCGTCTTCCTCAGGTTGGGCTCTGCCAAAATTCTCCTATGAGCCTCCCCCACCAGTCGAGCCGCCGGAGAATTTGTCTCAGACCACGACGCTATTAAGAAGGTGTTCGACGCGCCACTCTAGAGAGCTCCTAAGCACAGTGCCACCCAAGCCACCACCAGCACATCTCAGCAAGCTCTGCCACGAAGTTTGCCTGCCAAGCAGCGTTCGAGAATGCTCGTCTCCATCCAAGCATAGAAAAATAATCATCTTCGGGTGAGATGGTCTGTCGCCCACCAAGAACTCTATAATCTCTCATCTCACTATTTTAATGAGGAGCGGTCGGTCGCCCTCGGTTCTCAGCACAATATGTAAACATCTACCAATAGTGAAGTTTGACTAGCACCGTACTGGTCACGTGGGTTTTGGCCTCATTCCCCTCAATGAGAATAAATTTTCATTTTGGACCAACCCATTGGTAAGATTAGGTATCCACCATTGTCATGTGGACATGGCTATGCGCGCCCCCGCGCGCCCGCTCGCCCACACGCCCCCACGCACCCCCGCGCGCTCGCTCGCCCGCACGCCCCCGGACACCCCTGCGCTCATGAATAGTCGTGCTTGCCCACTCATGCAGCCCTGACCGTGTGTGGTTCTGGTAGCCCGAGCTCGTATGCACGACCCTAGCCATATGTGCGTCTAGTCGCGCACACCCGCGCCCGATTGTGTGTCCAACCTTGGCTGCATGCACACTTGCACGCGGACAAGTCCGCATTCCCCACTTTTTCAGGGAACCTCAATGCGTGCCCTTATAGATCCATCACATTTCGCTTTCTAAGGCGCAAGCACTCTGCATGCTCACAATCTCTCTGTGTTAATTACACTCTCAGAATGCCTCTACCCTCATTGCTCCCTCAAAATGTATTTTCTTTAACTGTGTGATCACTACGATCACTGCGCGCTCACAACATCTCTACGCACACTGCACGCTCACTGCGTCTTGGCGCTAGCTGAGCACTAAGAAATCCTCAGTGCTAGCTACGCGTTGAGAATGCATATGCGCTCACTGTGCACTCACAACATACCTACATTAACTACGTGCTCACAATGCTAATTGCGCTCTCAAAATGCCTCAACGATCAATGCGCTCACAACAGCCAAATTACGTAGCTCTGAATGATGTCGCCCGTTGAATGATTTTGCATGTCAAATGATTCGGCGAGCTAAAAGTTGTTGCCTGCCAAATAATGTCGTTCGTCGAATGATGCCTCCCATCAAATGAGCTAGGGTGCCTGACGAATGACATCCACCCGAATATGGACAATCAGACGGAAAGAACCAGCCACACGATGGAAGATATGTTGATAATGTGTGACTCGAATTCGGTAAGAAATGGGAAGATCACTGTTGGAACCAAGAAAATTAGCTCCTACATTTGGACCAAGGGAGTGACAGGAGCTTACTAATTTAGTTGTCACCTCACGGGAGACTTGGCAAGAAAAAAGTAGCGTGTAAAAGAATAGTTCTGGACTGCCTACAAACATGACCTGCGTACTGCAGCGAGCAGGTCCCGCCATACACACAGAAGTCTATAGGAACTTCCTCTCCTGAAGCCATTGCTGAGCTCAGCACAAGGGAGGTGCATACTGAACTAGCCCTCATATGGGGGGTCAAGGGGTTCCTCCAACTTGTGCCTCGGGGTCCTATTTATTGGCAAACTTCAATCCAGGGGCATAACAATCTTTATGGACTACAAGAGCTTGTTGGGCACGTAGTCGCCTAGAATGTTGAGATCTCCTCGCAGTTGTCTGGAATGGTGTGATCGCCTCACAATTGGTATGGCGAGGTCGCCTCGTGAGGCCTACTCACCTGACTGGCTCGAGTTTCCCCTCTCTTTAGGGGCAAATTGGGCTGGACTCCTCAAATTGGGGTTGTACACAATCTCTGCTTCTTTGCAAGCTCGCCAGAGGTTGGAAAGAAATCACTCAATCCCAATTTGGCGAGTGGCTGAAAGGTTGACACCTCTCAGGCCATTCGTTAAACGAGCGAGCTCCACTGGGGGTGGAATATGAAAGGTCAACACCTCTCAAGCCCTTTGCTAAACGAACGAGCTCAACTTGGGGTGGAAGAAGAAAGGTCGACACCTCTCGGGCCCTTCACTAAACGAGCGAGCTTAATTGGCGAAGGAAGAAGAACGGTTGATACCTCTCAAGCCCTTCGCTAAACAAGTGAGCTCAACAAGAGGTGGATTGTAAGGACTCCCTTTCAAAAACCATAGGGAATCCTTGTGCCCGGGGCGAGCGTCCCCCAAAAGGGTTGTGTGTCCGAAGAGGTGTCACCCTCTTACTTGACCCATGACCTAATTGGAGGAATGTTCGGCCTGTGAGGCTATGCATCATAATAAAACATTCACAGATAATAAAATATTTATTTATGCGGAAGCAATTCATCACAGGATAGTTCAGCAGGAACGATAAATAACCATAATGAAAAACCCACGGAGGGGTACAATGTCCAATAGTAATAATGTCTAAGTCATAAAATAACCAAAGCAAAAAAGTGTTGGGTATTGTATCCACATTAACACAGATTTGATGAAGTCACCCTTGAACTAAGATGAATTAAGTTGTATTTGATGCTTTGGTTGAGTTATGTGTTTGCAGGATTCTAATGCCAAGTGTAGATCAATGTCAGTCTATAATGGGTCACTAAACACAGGACCGTACAATGTAATCCCTCATTATGTGATCCAAGGTATTGACTCATGTGTAGCCTCTCTATTGGGATACACTTCATACTCAAAACCTAGGACTAATTGGAAAAGACTTAATGTTGGTTTCACCAAAGAAGAAGAGATTTTTATTAAGAGAATTTATTAAGTATTTTACTCGAGTAAATGTATACCTACTCGAGTGAATTGCTTAGTTTATACTCGAGTAATAATCGTTATACTCGAGTAAGGAAGTTAGAACTCGAGTAGTCAAGTAATAGCTCTCGAGTAGCTAAGTTAACTACTCGAGTAGATTTCGTCTCATTCTCGAGTTTACAAGATTTCTTCTCCAGATATTTTATAAGTAACCTACTTGAGTAGTCATATAAATACTCGAGTAGTTTGAACCTTTTATGTCGAGTTACAGAAATCTGGGTCACGTGTATTTTTCTCCTCACTCGAGTAGTCTAAGTCATGTACTCGAGTAGTTCATCTATTACTCGAGTAGTCTATGTTTTATACTCGAGTAACTATGTTTTCTTCCTCGGATTTTTCTAAGTCTATTACTCGAGTGGCTATTTCCATATACTCGAGTAGTTCTTATTCACTCAGTAGTTCATTTCACCTACGCGAGTAACCCTGGATTCTATTCCGAGAATCATTATTCTAAGTCCCGACTGAGTAGTTCCT